>JAQRFW010000055.1:0-31662 GCA_039762375.1 Keqinozyma sinolaborantium | reverse complement strand
GGGGGGGGGGGGGGCCCGGGGCGGGGGGGGCCGACTTTTCGCCGACGCTTCGGCCCGATAATTTTTCAGCACCACCGCCAACCGTAGATGCAGACGCCGCTCGTCGCCCGACCAGCTGGCGCCCACTGTTGCACGGTGTCGATGCTGGTCTGGCCGCCGCCCGCCCGCCGCCGTCGCCGCCAAAACCGCTCCCCTAATTGGCTCCGGGTAACCCTCGATTCTCAGGGTCAGAACACTTTGATCACCAAATTGTCCAAAACAACTAAAATGGTACGTAGCAATCGATTTCAAAGCGCCGCCAATTGGCGCCAAAGTCCATACTAACCCCACCAGTCCAGATCTGGGTATGTCCCCGAAATTTGCAGCGGCCAGCGCCCAAATTGCGCCGGCTACAACCATTTTACTAACCTGTAGTGTTACCGTTGCTGACGAATCTTTAACTGCGTTCAATGACTTGAAGTTGGGCAAGAAGTTCAAGTACATCATCTACGCCTTGAACGACGCCAAGACCCAAATCACGGTCGAGGAAACCTCCACCGACGGCGACTACGACAGCTTCTTGGAGAAGTTGCCCGAGAACAACTGTAAGTACGCCGTGTACGACTTTGAGTACGAGGTGGGCAACGGCGAGGGCAAGAGATCCAAAATCGTGTTTTTCATCTGGGCCCCAGACACCGCTTCCGTCAGAGACAAGATGGTGTACGCCTCGTCCAAGGACTCGTTAAGAAGAGCCTTGAACGGAGTGGCCGCCGACATCCAAGGCACGGACTTTTCCGAAGTTTCGTACGAAACCGTGTTGGAGCGGGTCAGCAGAGGCACCCACTAAATACTGTAAGTACAACAATGAATATGTCTTAGATTATTTTATGTAACACTGTTTACCATTCGCTTTCTCCAGTGGCCTTCTGGAATGCGTAGTCATGCCCGTTTATGTTGGCGAGGCCCTCCTTCAAATTGCACTTCCACTTGTTCTTGACTCTCTGCACTTTATCATATAGGCATAACATAATATTGGCCTCCAGCTCGCCGTCCTCATAGTCGGATCGCTCGCTCTCCAACTCGTCGTCCAAGTCCGAGTTGATGTCGTCGGAGTCGTTGAAGATCCCGTCGTCCTCGCCCTTGTCGCCGTCGGCCTGCACAAGCTTCCTATGTTTAAGTTTTTTCATCATCTTCCTGGCCTGCGGGCCCTCCATCGTGAGCTCGAACGTCCCGTCGCTCTGCCCGACGCTCGGCAACATCAACCCGCCGTTGTCCTCATACTCCTGCTTGAACGCGTCGCCGCCAACGTTGGGTAATTGGATTCCAAGGTCGTTGGAATCGCTGGGATTTAAATTGGCAATATCGGTGGTGGAATTGTATGATAATTGGGAGTCGCCAGGAAGCCCGGGTATTTCGAGCCCGCCAGTGTTGCCGAGATTCAAATGGGATAACACGCTGCCTTGGAGCTGGCCGTGGCCGTGGTCGAGATTTTCAAGGTGTAAGCCGTCGTCCCAGGTGAATTTGGCCACCTGCGTCTGGGTCAACTTGTCGCACCACACTTTGCGGAGCTCCTGGAGCGTGATCTCGTCGATGCCGCTGTTCTCGAAGTCCTGTCTGGAATCATTAATCACTTCCTCGATAATGGACTCGTAGAGTTTTCCTGCCTCGATATTAGACATTCTGGGGGGTGAATCAATCAAACCTTAAATTAAACTATGCAAACAGAACACAACCTGTCTCTATACAATATGGATCCTCTAAGACCAGGGAATTATAATAATACAAGGGATTTCCAATCAGTTGACTGTTTTTCTAGCTGGCAAAAGTCGCACTCAGTCACATGAACTGTGCCCGCTTCAAATTTGGCACTAATTCCTGGGCTTCCTCGTAGGCTTAGCTTGAAGAAATGGTTTGCCGCGAGTCAACTTGAGCAACTGCTCTTTCTCCATGTTCACGAGCTCCAATTTTTTTTGTAAACTCTCAACGTCTCTACGGTGGGAATTTTTCTCGATCTTCAACCCATCCAACTGTTTCTGGAACGTGTTCTTCAACTGACTGACCTTGAGCTCGTGCTTCTTGGAGTACTCCTTGTAGAGCTGCTCGGCCACCTTGTGGATCTTGGCGTTGGTCCGCGCCCGGTTTTCCTCGTTCTGCCTCTTGTAGTCCTCGAGTTGTCTCTTGAGCAAGTCCACGTCGCCGTCGTCCGTCTTCTCTTGCGACTTCTTCTCGGTCTCTAGTATAGTCTGCTTGAGCTGGTTGATCTTCTCCGTGAGCTCGCTCATGCCCTTGGTGTCACCACGAATGATTTCATCCTTCTCATTATTGGAAGATTTGAGTGCATCAATGGTCTTGTTGCATTCGACAATCAACGCCTGGCTCTCCTCGTAGTCGGACTGCAACTTCTGGAGCCGGTTTTTCATCGAACTTGAGCTCTCGTCGGACTCCTTGAGCTGGGCCTCCGCTTCTTTGAGCTTTAAGACCAATTTCTCATTCTCGCTTCTTACCACCTCGTCGTCCTGTCTCAACGATTGGATGTGGTCGAGTTGACTTTGTAGTTTCTCCTTGTCTTCCTTCAAAATGTTTATCTCAATGGCTTTCTCGAGGTCCTCCTTCTCCTTGGTCTTTTGATTTTTTTCTCGTTCTTCTTGAACTTTATTCAAATAGTCTTGTTGATCAGCAACCACCTCCCGAAGCCCTTCGGCTTCTCGGTTCAAGTCTTCCAATTGTGCTCCTAATTTCTTATTCTCGCTTTTGGTGGCCTCCAATTGCGACGTGAGTCCCGTCACCTTGTGGTTTAAAGCCTCAATTTCTCCTTCAAGGTCTTGTTTTATTATGGAAAACTCCTTGAACTTGAGCTGGTGCTCATCAAGCTCGTGCTGAAGACTTTCGAATAGTTTGCTCGTATCCTCGTAGTTCTTGTTCAATTCAGTGAGCTGCTCCTCTGTCACTTTGGCCCGCTCCTCTGCGAGCGTCAACTGGTTGGTTTTGATCTTTAGCTTCTTGTGGGCCGAGGCGATCTCTCGCTCGTTGTGCTTCAATTGCACTTGCAACAATTCCTCGTTGTCCAAGAGCTTCTTTCTCGCCAGCTTCAAGTCCTTGATGATTTGGTCGTACTCCAAGAACTTGCTGTTGGTAGCGCTCAATTCCTGCGAGAACTTGAGAATCTCCTGGTTCTTGTTGGTGACGACGGTTTCCAAGGCCTTGAGCTCGCTGTAGTGGTCGTTCTTGATCTTCTTGATGTGGTCCAACGAGAAAACCGGCTTGGAGTTGGGCGACATGAGGAAATTGATCGTGGGCTCCTCATCGTTCAGCGGCTTCAAGTCGTCGTCGTCCGCGTCCTCGTCCACAATGGCGTCGGAGGCCGGCTGCTTGGTGGGGCTGGTCATGCTGGGCTTCTCGCTGACTACCGGCGCCACGCGCGTGTGCTGGTGGGTCTGGGGGCTCTTGGCTACGGGCTCCGTCAACCGCTGGGGCGTGATGTAGTCGCCGGTATCGGAGATCTTGAGAATGCGGCTCTGCTGCGTGTTGTCCTCCAACGTCTGCTTGATCTTGTAGTTTGTCTGGGACTCGGCGGGGTACTCGTCGACGTCGGAGTCGGAGTCATCGTCGTGGATCTGGGCCACCCGGGACCGGTTGGGGGAGTTGGAGGCGCTGATCTGGCCCACAAGGTCCTCCTTGTTGAAGACGTCGTCGACCGGCACCGAGTGGTCGTCGTTGGCGGAGGTGACGACCTTGGAGATCTTGTTGGGGGTGTTGTCGTCGGGGAGCGAGCGCTTTCTTGTGGGCGACGACGGGTGGAACTGCGGCGACAGCACGAGGTACTTGGAGAACGACGAGTTCAAGTTCTCCTTGTTGCCTGGCAGGTTATCGGAACGCAACTTGGAGAGACGCGAGTCGAGGCTGGCCTTCATCTTGCGGAGCGAGTCGAGACTGGGGTTCAAATTGCGGCGTGGCGACGTGAGCGGCGCCCGCTTGACGGCGGACATCGAGCCGAACTCGCTGCGGGCGGTGACCGGGGTGTTGGTCAAGCTGTGGAGCTGGTGGCCGGACTTGGCCTCGTGTTTGGCGGTCAAGCCGTGCGGATGCTTGCCCAAGAGCGAGGACGGCGACAACCCGCGCTGCATCTCCAAGTGGTTGGAGTGGTCGATGATCTCGGCCGCGAGCTTGATGGGCGAGAGCTTCTCGCCGTCCAACAACGACATGTCGGCCCGTATAGGAGAAGTCATAATAAAAACACTGCGAGATGTTGAAATCGCGACTCGCGTGGGTGCAAAATTACTGAATACTGGAAACATAAAATATGTATTTAACAATACGAGAAATTCGTGCTTGGCTAGTCTAGTTAACAACAGACTAAAAGATCAAGTTGGAAAGGCCCAAGTTTCTTCTTCTCACGGGCGCGGTGTCATTTTGGTACTTGCCAGTCCAGGTGGGAGCCACCGAGGCGGCCTCCTGGGCACCGGTAGGAGTAGCAGCAGACACGGAGGGGAGCGTCGACGTCTTGGTCACGGTCGAGTACACGGTCTCGGTCGAGTAGGTCTCGGTCGAGGTCACGGCCACGTAGGTGGTGACGGTGGTGGTGAAGTCGCTGTAGGTGATCTCGGCGGTCACAGGCACCTGCGACGACAAGGTCGAGGTGATGAAGAGGGTCGAGGTCAAGTAGACGTTTTCGTCGGACGAGGTGGCGCCGGCGGTGACCGTCACGGTGACGGTTTCCGGAGTACACTCGGCAGCAGCAGCAGCCACGGTGGACGAGCCCAAGACCTCGCCCTCCTGCACAACCGACTCGACAGCCACGGTGGTGGGCTTGACGACCGGGGTACCGTCAGAGACGGTGCTGGACAAAATGGTCACATACTTGGTGACGGTGGAGTAGGAGGCCTCTTCCAAAGCCGAGCTGATTTCGCTGGTGGCGGTTTCTGGCAAGGTCAAGGTGGTCGAGGGCAAGGTGACGGTGACGTACTTGTTGACGGTGATGGTGGAGGTGGTGTCGGAGGAATTATCATATCTTTTGAAGGGGAATGCTAAGGCCAGGGTAGCACACAAGGCCAAAGTGCAGACATTGGAGAATAACATCGTGATAGTTAAGGAAAGACTACGATAAAAGGAACGGACGCGATTAGAGGACGCAAGAATTGAGAGCTAAGGTGCCGGGGATTTTCTATATATAAGAAATTCGTCTAAGGTTTATGTTTCAAAGCGTGATGTTTCAGACTTACGCGGATGGTGACGAGAATTAGAGTTCGTCTGGGCATTTGCGGCCTGTTTTTAGCAGCTGGTCCCTAATTAGGTAAGTAGTTGCATCAACCAATACTAAAACGCGATTCATGCCATAAACAAAAAGGGGCGCATCGTATTTTGCAATCAACATAAGCGAAAGGACAATAGTCGACTGCGACAAGGCAAAATTTTCGATCTGGATTGATCCCGATTTGGCCAATGGAATTTGACGACGGCCCGTTTGACGACGGTCAACATTCCCACCTCAAGGAACCGCTGTCCGTGTCAAACGTCGCCTGGGTTAAGATCCTGCAATGGAAGCTCGACCTTAGAATGTTCCAAAATGCATATACCAACCTTAAACGGTCTCAACAAACACGATTCCAGCTAGTGCATAGTCAGCTGTGCGCATACTAAATGTGCGAATCATCCCCAACTTCGACTTTTTAGGAAATCACCCTTCCTGTTTAGTCCACGCCAAACTAAAGTTTTCTCCAAAACACCTTTGAGGCACAGTCTAAACACTAGGGGGGAGCAATCTATGAATAGAATGTGTGAGCCCGAAATGGCCGTGGAAGGAGTTTGACGTAACGGCCGGCGAACTTTTGAAGGTGCCGACGTGTTCCAACCAACATACCGGTTTCGGAACGCCTCACCCGGGAACGACTGTCCCGGCCCGTGCACTCATCGTGGGCTGTTGAAAATACTGGTGTGTGAATAAATATGTCATACATTCGTGAATAAATAATAGCTAGGCTTCAGAGTTTAAGTTTTCGTAATAATTTAAATCGTTGTCCATGAGTTTCTCTTCGAGAAAGTCGTTAATCATGTTATATTTGTCTTGGTGCAATTTGTTGCTGAAGCTAGGGTCGAATTGAAATTCGTACTTGCCAGTGCCAAATTTTGGCAATTCGAAATGGGGCTTGCTGAATGGTTTGTCCATGAAGGAATTGTTAGTAGACACGGTAGTCGATCTGGTGAGCGATGTCATCAAAGAATTATCCGAGTCTTCCATGGGCGAGGTGGTTCTGGAGAGTAATGGCGAGTACATTTCGTCAATTTCGTCCATTTCGTTGAAGGAGTCCGAGGGCAAGTCTTCGTCAATGTCGTTGAGAAGCAAGTTCAACACTTCTGTCTCAGTTTCGGTGGGGGGCGACGTCAAAGCAATTTGGTCGTCGAATTCTTCATAATAGGACCGTTTTCTCGAATTTTGCTGTTCTAATTCTTCGACAACCACATCATCAATTTTTTCGGTTTGGATGCACTGCTTGAGGACCTTGTAGTCGTTGATCAACGATAGAAGCTTCTTCTTCAAGTCGGCGTTTTCACAGTCTATTGCAGAAATGGTGTGGTTTAATTGTTGCACCGACATGGTCTATGAAGAGTTTTCAAGGAATAAATAAGCTGAATTATAGGAGCGATGTAGAGTAAAATGATAAAAACTGGTTCTATGTATGTATAACTATATCATAATATGATACATAATTCAACTGAAAATTTTTTGGCTTTATATATGAAATTGTTTTCCGCTGTTAAACTGTTCCGGTTTTAAGAGATTACACAAAACCTCCGGATGAAAAGTTAGTGATTTGCCGTGTTTACGATGCTACACGGGAATTACCGGAACTCGCAGCCAATAATTGGGGTGGAATTACCAAGATGATTCACCTGCGACTCATTTTGCGGCTTGTATGCAGGCTTGCGCCTAACCCTTTTCACCATAAAGCGCTATGGACAAAAGGCAAAGTTGCGGTTTAAGCTTTTAGGGCTAAATCACAAGCAGCAACCAAAATTCTCTAGACGGAAGAAAAAAACCGTTAATATAACTGGGATTCTGTCCCCCGGATTTGCATGTCCAGTCCGGGGGTCGTTCATAAGTCCGAATTTATCACCCCATAATTACCCACTATATAAAAAATAGCCCCAAAATCGGTAGATCGATCGGCGTGTTATTCTATAGAGATTACTTAATTTTGCGTAGGCATGGCCGTCGAAGGTTTGGTGAAGTCGAATTCCGATGTTCTCCATAAACTAGTAATAGTCTTTGGCTGAGTCAAAAAGGTTACTCCGGCTTTACCGTAGAAGTTTAAGTCGCCCAAGAAAGACCCTTTGTTACCAGTGAACGAAAACATTGGCAATGGCACAGGAATAGGAACGTTGACACCAACTTGTCCACAAGCGATGTTCTTAGTAAATTTCTGTGCCGAGGCTCCCGATTGAGTAAATAAAGACACTCCATTTCCGTATCTGTTAGCGTTAACCAAACTGATGGCTTCGTCAAAAGTTTCGACGTTAACAATACTCAACACCGGAGCAAAGATCTCCTCGTCGTAGCATCTGTGTCCGGGCAATACCTCGGAGATGATGGTGGGTCCTAAAAAGTTTCCTTTGGCGAACTTGTCGTCCAGCGGTTTAAAGTTTCTTCCGTCCAAAAGAACTTTAGCGCCTTGTTTCTCGGAGTCGGTGATGATCTCCACGGCTCTATCCAAGGAAGTTGGGTTGATTAAGGGGCCCAAGTCACTTTTTTCATCGAATCCAGATCCGACCACCAACTTTTGAGCGTCGGCCACGATATCTTGGATCCACTCTTTGGTCTTTCCCACGGTCACCAACACGGAAATGGCCATGCATCTCTGGCCGGCGGCGCCAAATGCAGCACCGTTGAGCGCATTCACGAATTGCGCCTTGTCGGCGTCGGGAAGAACAATCAAGTGGTTTTTTGCACCCAAGTTGGCCTGGACTCTTTTGCCCAAGGCCGAGGCCTTGTCGTGAATGTATTTTCCGGCCTTGTCGCCTCCCACGAAGGTGATGGCCTTGATTCTGGGGTCTTCTATAATTTTGTTGACGGTGTCGTGCTTTCCGTGGACAATGTTCAACACTCCGGGAGGAACGCCGGCCTCGGCAAGCAACTCGGCGATGATCATGGCCGCACCGGGCACCCGCTCACTGGGCTTGATGATGGCGGTGTTTCCAGTGACCAAGATCAATGGAATCGACCAAAGTGGCACCATGGCCGGGAAGTTGAAGGGACAAATCGAGCCCACCACGCCCAAGGGCTCTCTGACCATCTTGGTCTCCATGTCGCGAGCGACCTCGAGCCCGGACGACATCAAGTGCTCGACGGAGCAGGCGGCTTCGGCCACCTGCAATCCACGCAAAACGTCACCTTTGGCATCGGGGAACGTCTTGCCCTGCTCCAACACAATCATGGCCGCAAGCCGGTCGTGGTTGGCCTTGAGCAACTCCACGAACTTGAAGGCAATGCCCTGTCTTCTGATGACACTGGTGTTTTTCCAGGTCTCAAACGCCTCGTGTGCCGATTTGATGGCATAATCCAACTCCTCCGGGGTCGACTGGGGGACCTTCGACACCACCTGGTTGGTGGCGGGGTCGTGGATGTCGAACCACTCGGTGGCCTCCGATTTGATCAACTTGTTGTCGACAAAACTGGGGGTCAAGTACGGCTTATCGTCTGGGCCGAAATGTTTTGTGGGGTATGAGGTAACGGTGGAATTCAACTTCAACAAGGTGGAGTTGAACCGTCTGAAGCTGGCAGACTTGGCGAATCTTCTTAACATGGCAGGCGCTCGACGAATAGGTAATTTTTCACCGTGGTTAAGGTTTCTTAAATATAACACTGTTCGGTATCCCGTCTCCGCAAAATCTCATCACATGACAATTTACTCCAGCCAAACGTAATCCGAATTCCGGTATACCCAAGGCTACACCAGACTTGGCTCATTGTATTGCTATATGCCTAGTAAAGCCCCTTCCATAAATCGTAGTACAAATCCAACAAACATGACGAACTCCACGCCTGTGTTGGGCTCGAGTCCTGGCAGAGCTCGCCGTCTTTGTTGGTCAATTCCGTCAACCCTGCCCACGGACTGGTCTTGATCCAACTGATGTGGTGCTGGAGCCGGTTGTTCAAGTTCGTAAGCAACGCAATGTTCGACGTAGACGCCTTTTTCGTGTGGGCAATGGCGTACGCACGAATCAAATATCCAAAGCACCACACCCACTCGGGTCCCTGGTGGTAGTTGCGGCCCTTGGACGTAGCAAAGTCGTCGTTCTCCACGCTGTTGAGATAGTACGGCCTGTAGTTCCAGTCGGACGGGTCCAAAGTTCTGGCGCCCACTGGTCCTCTGATAACTGCATCAGCAATCTCCAACGCCGTGAAAAGACGGTCAGTGTCGAAAAGCTCCGGCGCAACCGTCACGGCAATGGCAAAGTTGGGTCTTAACTGGTAGTCCTCGTACGGCTTGCCACTTAAGTACAAATCTTTGTAGATACCTCTTCTGTTGATGAGCGACGGATCCACATTGAACTTGTCGTCATCTTCAGCCTTTTCAGGCACATAGAAGCATTTCTCGAAGTTAGCCTGCACGAGCTCCTCCCACGCCTTGAGAGTGATCTTGGAGCCATCGGCCTTCTCAACTTCGGTGTATCCAAACTCCTTACCAAGTTTGTTAACAAACCGTAAAGTACTCTTCAACAATCCCTGAATTTCCACGGCGGCGCCATCTCTGGGGGTACCGGGGTATCCCTTGTTACCAGCTTTCACGCTTTCACCCATTTTATCCATCCAGGTACCACAGTTGAATTGTTGACCACCGTGAATCAATCCGGTATTCCAGTCAACGTTAACTTCAACATTAAACCCTTCGTCCTTCATCTGGCTATCCAAGTTAGGTCCAGCATTTGCTTCCCTGTACTTGATGCCTTTGGCATGACGCTGAAGAATTTCAAAAATAACTTCTCTGATGGAGCTCTTATAGCTAAATGCTTTCTCGTCAGTCCAAGGAACGTAAGTGTCATCTAAGGGGAATCTCCTCTCAACCTTTTCATCCAAGATCTTACTTCCCTCGGGCACAAAAGTGACGTATTCTTGGATAGCTTGCAAGAAGAACCAGGCGGCGTCTCTAGCGTTATATCTAGGATTCCGTCCAGCGTCTAACAAATTTGGAATAAGCCCATGCTTCAAAGTCTGAGCAAATCCAAGAATATGCTGTCTGGCATCCTCGTGTCTTTCTGGTACGATGAGCAATCCTCTAAAGGAAATAAACACATCCCGGCCCCAACTTCTCATGTAATCGTTACTGAAATGAGGCAAACCAGCGGCCAAGTTTGGAACTTGCTCTTTGGCTTTTAAGGAAGTGTTCTTCATTCTTCCAAGCATTTGGATAGACGTCAAAGCCAAACTTTGAACAAAATTAGTCGAGCCCTGGATGTTCTCTCCCAAAAGCCTCAAAGCTCTGAATCTACATGCCTCGTAGGCAGTACCAACCACCAATGCAAAGAAATGTGGTCTCAAGAAGTATGGCACATCACGAATAGCATCGATTCTGGACCGCAACCAATCTTGAAACTCTTTGAGTCCTTTTGAGTCTTCAGAATAATAGTCGATTCTGTTGACAACATAGTCTAAAGCCCAGGGGCCATCTCTGAGATGGTCACTTACAGCGTGGGCCAAGTCGTTCTCCCAGACAACCTTCTTCAAAACTGAAACCCACCCTTCGAAACCAGCATATACCAAGTTGCCGTATTTAGGAATGTTGTAGGTTCCTCCAACTCCACCGCTGTAGTCTCTTTCTTCTGGTTCGCATCTGTAGAGAAGAGCGTTCAAGTCATACAAGTCCAAGTTGAGAGACGCTTGGATGGCCCCTTCCTTGACGAAGTTGTCGAGTTCGATGTTGACGCCAGAAATTTCAGTAGAGTACACCGCAATGGAACCGGGGATAAATCTATCATCGACTTTAACCAAGGTCTTGTTTCCGTCGTGTTCAATGTCGGGGGTTTCCAACTCAACCACCTCTGTTGGAATAGATGTTAAGAACTTGTCGTCCTTTTTATATTCACCGGTCTTTTTCAAAGAGTAAGCGAATTCCTTCTTGACGTCGGTGCCTTCTAAGATACAAGGAGAAAGAATCTGGGACCCGGGGTTCTCTTCAAACTTGGACCTAGCAATCAAAAACCAACCTTTACCGGTTCTAGCATTGTATCTTTGGATCGTGATGTATTGACCTTCGTGGTGAATGTACATTTCATGGTCACGAGCAACGTCTTCACTCTCAGCAGCCAACGAGTCTCTGATATCATGCAACTTTCTCTTGATCTTTCCAATGCCAGAGCCAAAAGTGTATTGTCTCGTCTCATTGACAACATCTAGAAGCTCAGGGTAGCACTCATCGTATCCGAACACCGAACCAATAGCTGAAGAACAGAAGGCCACCAAAGCAGCATTAGGCAAGGTATCTTCAACAGTTCTCTTCTGAGCTGGGGTCTCGTTGTCGTGAGTGCAGTCCATGAACAAAGCGTGGGGAGCCGTGTTAGTCAAAGGTCTAGGGATTTCAAGTTTCTTGCCGTGTGGAGGCTCTTTTGAAGCCGGGTACGCAAATTCGTCCAATGGCTGCCAGGTGAAAGAACCGATAGGCCTTCCACCGTGTTTATGAACCAATCTAGAGAGTTCCTGGACACTCCATGCTTGCATGGCTTCTCTAATAAGCGAATTGATACCGAGTCTTTCCACGAATATCTTGTCCATCTGTTCAGATCCACTGAATAACTCGGCAACCACATACAAGTCGGGGTTGACGTTTCTAGCGACATCCAACAATGCTTCTCCAACATGTAACGGAGTCGAGTGACAGTTATCGATTCTGAACCCATTGAAGGTTTTAGCGCAGAGCTCGGTGTACTCTGTCATACGCTTCCATAAGTAAGGCGAGTCTTCGGGCCCCGAGCCGTATCTCAACTTGATACAGTCGCCCCAGACAATCACTTCTCTTCTCAAGTAAGCTTTGGACTTGCTGGACGCAAAATCTACTAATGGGTTTCCACCCCAGATCCAACCATTATTTGCCAAAGCCCAGGATTTACCATTGGAGTCTTCAAACCGAGTGAAGTAAGGCTCAGTCAAGCGGTCTTCCTTGGTGATTGGGCCCAACTTGGGTCCATTGTCGTCCAATCTCAAAAACCTGGCTCTGTCTGCGATCTGCTGCTTGATGGATTTTACGTCGTCGTCAAAAGTGGCATACAAATCCAAATTGATCTCGTCAACGATTTGGTCTGCCTTCTTCTCGACAGCACCAAAGTCAACATCGGACGAGTTGTCAAACAACGAGTAGAGAATTCCCAAGAACTTGCGGCTGTCCAAAGCGTTGCTGAATCTATCCTCTATCACAACGCCATCGCGGGAATTGGCTGTCTTGAGAACAAACGACGCCAACGACTTCAAGTTGGACGTGTCCACGTCCGAAGGAATTGAAATGGGGTCTACTTTGTTGTTCTGGAACGTGGCCTTCAAATCGCCCAAAGTGCCCTGCTTGTCGAAGACGTAAAATTGCCAGAGCTTCAAAGGGTCGATGACATGCTCGGCAATGCCCTTTACTAAAGTGTCGATGTCCGCTTGGGACTTGATCTCGGTGGGAAAGCCCAATTTCTCGAGGTTGTCTGAGAATTCGATCAATTTTCCATCAAGCTCAATTGGCGCAATCAAGTTGGGGGCAGTCTCGGCATTGTAACCGGCATCAGGGTGTTGTCTGACCCAGTCGGAGTTGTTGGCGGTGTGATTCCAAACGACGTCGGTCAACGACATCAAGTGATTTTCCGACAAGAGCTTCTTCAAAAACGAGACTGCCTCGTCGTTACTCTTGAACAAAGTGGAGTCGTACCTCAATTGGTCGTAGATGGAGTAGGGTGAGTCGGACTCGCCTCTCTCCTGCAAGGGGGTGAAATGGATCATGTTGTAGCCCTTTTTCGAAATCTCTGCAAAGACCTCACTCCATCTGTCCAAGGGTCCAACCCACTTGGACACTAGCGACTGTAAATTAATGGAGTTGAACGGCACCCATTTCTTACCAATACGCAAGTTCGGAGGCACATTGAAGTAGAATTTGGCGGTTTCCTGCTGTTTCTCGTCCTCGTTTTCGTATTTAAAGTAGTAGCAATAAGTTCCGGACTTGAAAATCGGAATTTTCAAAGTAATATCCTTATGAAACGACGACGTAACCGGGATCTCCTGGAAGCTCAGCCGGACGAACTTGTCATTGAACGACTTGGGAACATTGGTGTAGAGCTTTCCCTTGCGAGATACCGTCGAGGCAGCATTTAATCGGAGTTCTAAATCGAAAATTGCATCTCCCTCCGAGTACGACTCAGACAACGGCTGAGATGGAAGAATTAAAACCCCATTTTCCACAGAGTTGTTGTTGATGGGCTCACCGTCATTGTTAAGCCGAAGAATAATGATCTCGGATCCCATTGGACTTTTGGCTTAAAATAAATGAAGGGTGAAAATTAACACTGGTGGACCAAATGAAATTGCTGCTTGGTTGCTCGCGGTGCAACCTTAATCGGAGCAGCAATTAGGGCGACGCGGACCTAAGAAATAGTGCGAGCAAAAAAAAATGAGCTTCCCCACCAGGACTCGAACCTGGAATCTTCTGGTTCCAGAAGTGGTTACTTAATCGTAGCCAGACGCCTTGACCATTGGGCCATGAGGAACGAAGCTGCATACAATAAACTTTTTCGCCGACCGTATGCGACACCCATTCCGTTCCCTTCATACCTATTTATATATTATTAACTATGCACTGGATGTAAAAATGGTATCAGAAACAAAATAGGTCCACGAGAACCCATTCCAGCTTCCCAAAATACCAACTCCACAGTATACACTCAAGATGATCAACTTCAAGAACTCAAGCTTTTTCAAGATCTCGAATTTGGCTTCGAAAAGATCAATGGCGCTGGTTATGGCAACCACCGGTATTAATCCTAAAATGTAGAGGTTGATGAACCTGTCGAGGATTATTCCCCCTGAGTTGCTCAAGTGCTTGGGGATCACGGTGACGTTCCTGAAGTTGAACACGTAGATAACGTACCATAAAAATGTGTAAATCACTTTAATAGTCCACTCGCTGCTCGTGAAGATGAGCGGGAACAACGACACGTATCCACAACTCACCAACAAGTTGAAGGGTGTTAGAAGCCTCAAGTCTTTGATGACGAGGAAAGACATGGGGAATATCACGAGAAGTATAGCTTTCTCGTGAACATGCCATCCAAATAAAAACGAAGCATAACCACACAAGGTCATGGCCCCGAGGAACCGCTCGAAAGTGGGCTGCAAGAACAATTGGATGAGACACATAACCTGGTAGAAGAGCGTCAAGAAAAACGTCAACTTGGGAGTGATGGTGGGCAAAATTAAAAACTCAACGTCTCCTACAATTCCTCTTGTCGAAGTGTTGATCAACTTCTCATCTGCCAACAACGTGGGGTTGAAATTGAACACTTTTACCAAGGTGAGTCTGACCAATGGAAAGGACTGGTACACCCGAATCAACAATCTGTCGAGAAACGAGTAAATAGCCCAAAAGTTTGGCGCCCAGTATGCGTGGGTCAATCCTCTGCTGAAGGGAAAAAGTCTCTCCAACAAGTTAGGGATCTGGTTGTAGTATATGAACGGAGCGAAGGCCACGCCAAAGGTCCCCACGGTGACCAACCCCAACTTGATGGAGTTGCCCCAGTTAATGAAGTTGAACAAGTTATACACGAACGACTTTTTCTTGTTGTACGAGACGTTCAAGCAGTAGGCTCTTAGCAAGAACACAAACACCGCCGGCGCCAAGTACAAGTAGATGTGCTTGAAGCACAACAAAAGAGCAAACCAGAACCCACACATCAAGTATTTTTCAAGACGGGCACAGTTTATGACAAGAACCAATAAGCCGTACATCATCCCATTATACTGGAAGTGGATGTGATCAATGATAAGCAAACCAGGCGACAACACCAAACTGGAGGCCACCACGTACGCTCTTCTGGCCTCGGAGCGGGATTTGGAGCTGTTGATGTACCATTGGAGAGCAAAGAAAAGCACCAATTCACTGGCAATCACTGTGAGTCTTTGAAACACCACCGTAGGAAGCCCGTACAGACCCTCCTCCACAAGGTCAAGACAGCCGTCGTCCTTGACGAAGTCGGGCACCAAGAGCGTCAAGAACTTCTCAAAGTATGCAAACATTGGTGGATAGTCAAGCGTCCATTGAGAGGTTTTTTCAATGTACCACTTGTTGATTGGCAAATTAGCGGTGATAGCGAGCCAGTTCCTGTGGACCTCGAAGTCGGTCGACCTGTACCCGACAAAGAGAAGCACTTTCAAGAAGAAAGTCACCACCCATATGTTGAGTAGCGAATATCTCTTCTGGACGATATCTGACATGATAACGATTTTTCCCAAACAAACGGCTCTGACACGGGGTTTCAATTGTGCAGATCCTACCGGGTTGTAAAGTCTACAACTATCACGCGATAAAACTAGGACTGTCGAGAGATGGTGAAAATCTGCCGGCCAAAACCTGTTCGCACTGAAAAATCATCTACGGTTTTTCACATCGATCATCAAATGGCCGCCGAAGAGACCAAGAAAGACGAATCCGACGCCGCTGCCCTTTTGTCCTCGTTGAGCTTGGACAAACCGGACAAGCCAGTCGAAAAGGAGGCCAAACCCGTCGATATTCCCGCGGCTGAACCCAAGGAGGAAAAGCCCAAAGATGAGAAACCCAAGGATCCCGACACCAATTTGATCAAGTCGACGTACGAGGTCCAGGTCAAGTTGGCCGACTTGCAGGCCGACCCCAACTCGCCGCTCTTCTCGGCCAAATCCTTCGAGGAATTGGGATTATCTGAAGAACTTCTCAAAGGTTTATATTCCATGAAGTTCACCAAACCCTCCAAGATTCAAGAGAAAGCTTTGCCTCTTTTGCTTAAAAACCCCCCAGAAAATATGATCGGCCAGTCCCAGAGTGGTACCGGTAAAACTGCCGCCTTCTCCTTGACGATGTTGTCGAGAGTAGACGAATCCATCGCCGCTCCCCAGTGTATCTGTTTGTCTCCAACCAGAGAGTTGGCCCGTCAAACGTTGGAGGTGGTGCAGACCATGGGCAAGTTTACCAAGGTTACTACGCAATTAGTCATTCCAGAGTCGGTCAAACCACACGAAAAGGTCGAGGGCCAGGTTATTGTGGGTACGCCAGGAATCATATTGAACATGATTAAGAAGAAAGCGTTGAACATGAAGCACATCAAGGTCTTCGTGTTGGACGAAGCTGACAACATGTTGGATGCGCAAGGTATGGCAGACCAGTCCGTCAGAATCAAAAAGGTGTTACCTAAAGAATGCCAATTGGTGTTGTTCTCGGCTACGTTCCCTACCGAGGTCAGAGCCTTCGCCGAGAAGTTCGTCCCTAGGGCCAACTCCTTGGAGTTGAAGCAAGAGGAGTTGAACGTCGATGCCATCAAGCAATTGTACATGGACTGTGACAGTGAAGCCCATAAATTCGAAGTGTTGACGGAGTTGTACGGTTTATTGACGATCGGGTCTTCGATTATCTTTGTGGCCACCAAGAATACCGCTAACCAATTGTTCAAGAAGATGAAAGACGAAGGACACACTGTTTCTATATTGCACGGTGACTTGGAGCACTCAGAAAGAGATAGATTGATTGACGAGTTCCGTGAGGGCAAGTCGAAGGTGTTAATCACCACCAACGTCTTGGCCAGAGGTATCGATATCCCATCGGTGTCGATGGTGGTGAACTACGATTTGCCAGTCGACAAAGATGGTAGACCAGACCCATCCACTTACTTGCACAGAATCGGTAGAACCGGTAGATTCGGTAGAGTTGGAGTGTCGATCTCGTTTGTCCACGATAAGAAGTCGTTTGCAATTTTAGACGCTATTAAGAACTATTTTGGTGGGGGTATCGAAATGACTAGAGTCCCAACCGACGACTGGGATGAAGTGGAGAATATTGTTAAAAAAGTGATCAAAAAGACTACTGTATAGTTTTTCTATGTACAAATATATATAAGGTAATTAGAAGTTAATTTCAAACGATTGTTTAAATCTTGGTGGAGATCTCTTAGCCACCACATCCCAATCTATGCAATTCCAAACATTCTCAAGGTAATCTTGCTTACCGAAAACGCCGTAGTCCAACAAGTAGTTCCTCATGGATGCATCAATAGCCAACAAGGGAATGATTTTACGATCTTGAAACAAAGCGTTGAATTCGGCATCCTTAACGGACCCCAAAACGGTGTCCTCCACCGATTCAGCGACGGTTTCGATGTCCTCCTTGGCCGCCTTCTGTTGGGTGAGCTTGTGGATCTGACCAGATCTAATGGAATCGTCCACTATACCGGCATTGTAAGTATTTATCACTGCCAATTTGGTGTATTTGGCATCAGCTTCGTCTCTTGAAGTGGCGAAAGAGGTGTTCTTCAACGACGTTTCAGACAAGCTTGGCTGAGCAATTAACCAGGTGATACCGTCACCTTTTATGCCATTAGCAGAGTTGAGAAGAAGAGTTTTGAATTCGCTCATGGAGCCAAAAGAATCGACGATCCAAGCTTGCAACTGCTCGTCGGTGGGGCCCTGGACATCTTGGGCTATCACTGGGGACTTCAACAAGGCTGATGCATCGGCCTTTTTCAACTCGGTGTTGGCGTTGGCTGGTTTTAAGTTCTCCAAGAAAAATTGCAAGTTGTGCAAGATCGATGCATAAGAATAAATTCCATGGAGCTCCGACTTGTTGAAGGTCAAGGAGATCAACTCGTTCAAGTCGGCGGGAGGGGTGATATTGTTCTGGATCAAAAGGTGGTTGAGGTCGTTGACTAATTTGTCACCTCTCTGGAACCAGAGTTGGTCCAAAGTATCATTTGAGAAAAGTCCCTGGAAAGGCTGGCTGTTGACTTTTAAGTTGTTCAACAAGGGAATTGTGGGCAAAGAATACGAGAAGTTTCTGGCGGACACACGAGCGAGCGATTTAGGACCCACTCTTAAGCCCAACAGCCACATAGAATTCATTGATGAAGGTTGAAAAGTCGCAAAAATTTTAACCAGTCGATTTCACACGACTTCCTGGTAGTAAGAATTCGTAAATTGTAAACACTATCAGTGGTGATTGTATATATAATCGTAAACTATCGTTTCAAGTACTGTCTAGTTGGCACTTCCGAAACGATTTAATACACATGAGGTTATCGTTTGCTTTTGGAACTCTATTAGCTTCTTTCCCGTCTACTAACTTTCAAACTCTTCACCCTTCTTAATAAGGAATTCCCCGTGGGTTCGTCTTCACTGACGTTCGTCTTGACTCTATCCATGTTGTCGTTGGAGCTTCTTCTGGTGTTGTGGTCGCTGCCACTGTTTCCTCTCAATCTTTGCACAAGAGACTTTTTTCTCCCCAAGCCACCAGAGCTGGGGGCAAGGTATTCGTCCTGGACTGTCTTTGGGGCAGGGGCACCGTCCACAAACGTCGTGGAGCCCAAACCTGCGGTGACAGATCCGTGCACCGGCTCTGCTTTCACGTTCACATCGAAATTTATCACCAGCGGATTCAGCTTGGGGGTATACACCGATGAGGTCAAGTCATTCGCCCTGTTGGTCTTGAGTAGCAAGTCGTCGCTGGACTTGGAGGTGAGGTTTCTTCTCACCGACAGTTTACGGCCGACGATTTCGTTTTGGTCGGCATATCCAAATGCCATGTTCATTTGCTCGTTGGTTCCGATGTCGATGTTGCCCTTCAAGGAGTTATTGGGGCCGTCGATGGGGAACGCCTTGACGGGGGCGGCCTTAACGTTTTTATTTCTGTGGTTGGTCAAGGCATCGTATGGGCCGTCGTGGTGGAATCCACCGCCAAAGAACGCCGACACGTCGAGCCGGTCAATAGTATCGAGGTTCTTCGACTTGACAGGCTCGGGCTTGGCGGCCTTCTTGGCCTTGTGACGACGGCGTCTTTCCCTTTCCTTTTCCTTTTCTCTCTCTTTCTCTCTCTCTCTGCCACTGCCCTTGTATCTGGAGGATTCGTAATGGCGCGACGAGTCGGAGTTGGACCTGTGCGTGTGGGGTCTGCTTCTGGAGGTGGAGCTCGACCCCGACTTCTCGCGAGAGTATTCTCTACGGGCGGCCTCCTTGCCGGCAGCTTCCTCGTACGAGGGTGGCGGAGGCGCAGTGGTTTTCGGCGGTCTGGCCGGAGGGTTCTTTGTGGCGGGCTTGGGCACGGGCGGCGGGTCCCGATGGTGTGAATACGACCCCAAGGCGCTGGCAAAAGGGTTGTTAGACGACACTCTGGACGAGTCGCTGGTGACACGAGACTGCGAGAGTTCCTCGGTCGAGTGGTTACCGTAGCTGGAGATCAAGTTGAAGTTGTCATCGGGCTCCTCGTCCGAGTAGTCAATGAGCTTTTTGTTCTTCTGGACCCAGTCGTTGAACTGAGTATTGGGCGACCTCACGACCGACGATTTTCTGGGTTTTTGGGGGATAGGCACGGCGTCCGACTCGGGGCCATTCAAGGACGACCGGAACGGGTTGTTGGACGACAAACGTCTCACGGAGTCGTTCGAATCGTACACGGCCTTGGGCTGTTGATACATGAACGAAAATTGAGGCTATAGGGAAATGGGCGAAAACCGAGGGAAAAAGTGTTTGCGGGCCAGAAATTATCGGGTGGGTGTCAAATATGATAAGTCAACTAATTTAATGACCTAAAACTCGACTTTATGCAGACAAATTTCAGTAGGGATATAAACACTTAAGCAATCGAATTGACGAACTTGGTGCGATTGACAGCACACGACTACGCGTTATTAGCGACAAAAGTTTTGGTTTGGCGCGACACTTGTACAATTACCGATAAAATCGCCCAGAAATTCCGTTTATTATATTAAAAAGAACTCCAGTTCCAATCAGTAAGGAGACCTGTTGAGACTGAGGGTTTTCGTTCCTTGGGTTTTTCTTGTTGGATTATCTTAGGCCCCTTCAAATAAGGATTCTCTATAAATACAAATGGTAGCGTCACATCTTGGCCATTGACATCCAACAATAAGTTCATGTAGTTCTCGCCACATTTCTTGCATATCTTGCACAATTTGAAGTAGTCCGAGAGCGACTTAAAGTTCAAATTGCACCCATTAAAGTTTTTAAATACCGGCACCACCAAGCGGCAGTCCGGGTCCAAGTAAGCAGAATTAAAATTGTCACCGGTATTGTTGAGTTCTTCGTTCACGTACAAGCAGTTGGTACAGATGATAATGCCGCAGAACCGGCAATGGTGTCTTCTTTTGCGGAAGATCTGAATATTGGAAAAGCTCCCAAAACAGAGCATGCAGTAGGTGTTATTTGGTTTCCAATGTTTGTGTGTAGGTTCTTCGGGGCTGTAATCGAGGTACTCGGTGTCGGCCGAGATGCTCGAGCGGTTGCTGGAGCGGTTACTGCCGTTGCTCGATGTGTTACTCGAGCCGTTGCTGGTAGCGCCAGCGCTACTCAAAACTGCAAGCGAGCTGGCACCGCTGCCACTGCCGGCACTGTTGCTGCCGCTGCCGTCATCGTTCGGTCTGAGCACCGCCGGAACACACATCGGCTTCTTCATCTGGTACACTTGCTGGAGTCCATGGCCGTTTAGCGGGTTGATACGGCCGGTATAGTTTTTGAGCCGCCGCTCTTCGGAGGTCAAATTGTCATTAAGGTTATTGATGGCGCTGGCCCGGTCGCTCTTGTTGTATATGTAGTTGTTTGTCGTGTAGTTGTTGAGGAGCGACGAGCTCAGATCATTATTGGGGAGGTTGGTGCTGGAGATAGAAAATTTCCGAAACGGATTGGAAAGGTCAAAAGTGGCCGGATGGTACTCGTCCTGGTCGTGCTCCGTCTGCAACGGCTCGGGTTCTTCAGGCTCGTCGATCGGTTGATCGTTGGAAAATGGTTTATATTGAACCTTAAACGGCACATCGGTTTTGAAATGGAATCTGGGAGCCCGAATTTGCTGATTGTAGTCGACAGTGTTCTGGTTGCACTGCTGGGTCGGAACACATGGCGGCGCTGGAGGACTATCGGTCTGTGGTAAAATGTCGGATATGTGCAGATGACAAGCGAAATATTGATCAATAGGTTTTTTCTTGAACAGAAAGGCCACTTCCTGTTCGGTCATTAAGAAATTTGGGGGATGGGCACACGAGTAGTAGAATAAGGGAGTTGAAGAATGGGGGGATAATCGTAAGAAAAAGGGAGTTCGTTAATTAATAATTTGGCAATATAATATGGTATGGTTGATTATAATATCCCTGGAATTTGTAACCTTTCTGATTAAGGTTGAGTCCTGCACGGAGATGTCCAATATGGAAATGGGTAAATGTGATTGGCCAGAGAAAAAAAGGTTATCCAGAGACGATGGATTCCGTTTTAGCGGAAATATTTGTTGCATATGTTGAGCCGTTCCGTGCCATGGTCAAGCGAGGTTATGGCAGTGCTGGCTCTGGCGGGCCGCAAATAAACGCTCACCGAATGCACCCGCACATGAACTCTGGGAAAGAACTATCTTTGTCGTGCGCAAGGTGCAGAAGATACTCAAGTTACCTGAACAAGATGCAGGCCTGACGACACTCATCCGATTTAATTAGACTTCGTAGCAGAGGCGGTGAGCTCTGGACTGGGCCAAGAGCCCAGGATCGATAACAAGTCCAAATTGCTGTCACGTTACATTTAGTCGGTGTTGCCATCGACATCAGGTGAGCCGTTTCACCTGCACGGTGATATCGTGGAAATTCTACATTTATAATTAAAGTTGTGGGCTATTGTAAATATTGCAAATAATATAGTTGTTCGATGAATAAATCGAATATTGGACGAAGAGCGCAACTTGTGGTTTAGACATACGTAGCGATCGGAACTTCGACCCAACGTAAACACCGCAAACACCGACCCGCCGCCAACCCCCACCCTACCGGCGGAACGTCGGTTACGAAACCGTTTAACGTTTCGTCAGCGCCCGTAAGCCTCAAACCTACAATATCGAAACAAATAACCGAATACACCAAATCTTACATTTATCTAATCACTTAAAACAACATACAAGGCGTGCAAAATGGCCGGGAACCAGAAGAAGATACAACACACAAGGTTGATCCACAACGGAGTGGTGGCTCCGCATTTCATGAAAACCGCTAAGGGCGGCAAGAAGATGGCTGGGGTTAGTAAGGTTTGGCGCGGGCGTAGACACCGCCGGAGAGAACCGGGCGGCGCAACCGCTGCTGATGGACATACCCAAGATGACGGCGACAATTTTTTCAGAATCCATGTAGTATACAATTAATAGGGATAATTAATGAGCGACTGACGAACCCAGCCTGCTGACATAAGCAATGTCCAGCATCACCAAAAAAACTGTCGGCGCGATGGCGGCCAGTGTCGTGTCCTCAGGCGTCGTGCCCGCCAGTGTCGTGTCCTCCGCCAAAAGCCTTCGGAAGGTGCCACAGAAGTCCGAAACTGTATCGACGGCATCTCGGGGGACTACGGACTTACGACCGCACCAAGAAAAATTCTGTGTGGGGGTGACATGTATAGTAAACGACGATTGGCTCAAGATTTTGGTTGAGGAATTATTAGCGGTAAGTAACCCGCACCCAATTAGGGGCAATTAGCCCTTCACCCGGGTAAGCCCCATTTTACCACACCACTCAACAAAAACTGTTTGGGGCAGCGTGGACACACCAGTTTGTGGGGTTGTGTCGGACTTGTATAAATACTACGTTATTCGTCCACTCAATTAACTGAAAATTATGGTAGAATCACACGTTACCTTGGATCACGAAAAGGCTCATCAACCTCCTGCTGGCTTCAGAGAGCGGTCTCTTGAAAAACCCAACTTGGCTTCCTTTGAGGAATACCAATCCATGTACAAGGAATCGGTGGAGAATCCCGCCAAGTTCTTTGGCGACATGGCCAACAAGTTCTTGGACTGGAACAGACCTTTCGACTTGGCCCGTTACCCGGTCGACGCCAAGGACGACTTTGTCAATGGCGACATCCCTGCGTGGTTCTTGAACGGAAAGATTAACGCTTGTTACAACGCCGTCGACCGTTGGGCCTACAAAAACCCCGACAAGCCCGCCATCGTTTACGAGGGTGACGAGCCCGACCAGGGCAGAATCATCACCTACGGTGAGTTGTTGAAGGAGGTGTCCAAATTGGCCCAATGCTTGACCAAGCTTGGCGTCAAGAAGGGCGACTCCGTCGCTGTCTACTTGCCAATGATTCCTGAAGCCATTGTCACTTTGCTTGCAATTGTCAGAATCGGTGCTGTCCACTCGGTCATTTTCGCCGGGTTTTCTTCTACATCTTTAAAGGATAGAATTTTAGATGCTGACTCTAGAATTGTCATCACTGCCGACGAGTCAAAGAGAGGTGGTAAGACAATTGAAACCAAGAAGATCGTCGACGACGCCTTGAAGGACTGTCCCGATGTCAGAAACGTCTTGGTTTTCAAGAGAACTGGTAACTCCCACGTTCCATTCCACGCCGGTAGAGACTTGTGGTGGCACGAAGAATTGATCAAATATGGTCCTTACTTCCCACCTGTCGCCGTCGACTCCGAGGACCCAATGTTCTTGTTGTACACCTCTGGTTCTACTGGTAAGCCAAAGGGTGTTCAACACAACACCGCCGGTTACTTGTTGGGCGCTTTATTGACCGCCAAGTACACCTTTGACCTCCATGAAAATGACATCATTTTCACCGCTGGTGACATTGGTTGGATTACCGGCCACACCTACGTGGTCTATGGTCCTCTCTTGAACGGTGCTACCACCGTTGTGTTTGAAGGTACCCCAGCTTATCCAAACTTCTCCAGATACTGGGAAATTGTCGACAAGTACAAGGTTAACCAATTTTACGTGGCCCCAACCGCCTTGAGATTACTCAAGAGAGCCGGTACTAGCTTCGTTGAACCATACAAGCTTGACTCCATCAGAGTTTTGGGTTCCGTCGGTGAACCAATTGCTGCTGAGGTCTGGCACTGGTACAACGACAACATTGGAAGAGGAAAGGCTCATATTGTCGATACTTACTGGCAAACCGAATCTGGTTCCCACATAATGACCCCATTGGCCGGTATCACCCCTACCAAGCCCGGTTCTTGTTCCTACCCATTCTTTGGTGTGGTTCCAAAGATCTTGGACCCAGTCAATGGCCACGAATTGCCAGAAAATGACGTCGAAGGTGTCTTGGCCATCAAGAACGCTTGGCCATCTATCACCAGAGGTATTTTCAATGACTACGACCGTTACATTGACACCTACTTGAAGCCTTACGGTGGTTACTACTTCTCTGGTGATGGTGCCGCAAGAGACAAGGACGGTTTCTTCTGGATCTTGGGTCGTGTTGATGACGTTGTCAACGTCTCTGGTCACAGATTGTCAACTGCTGAGATTGAAGCCGCTTTGATCGAGCACGAACTTGTTGGTGAGTCTGCTGTCGTTGGTTATGCCGATGACTTGACTGGTCAAGCCGTCGCTGCTTACGTTTCCTTGAAGACCACCCCAGCCCCAGAGGAAATTGACGCTATCAAGAAGGAATTGATTTTGACTGTCAGAAAGGAAATTGGTCCTTTCGCTGCTCCAAAATTGATCTTGTTGGTTGATGACTTGCCAAAGACCAGATCGGGTAAGATCATGAGAAGAATCTTGAGAAAGGTCTTGGCTGGTGAAGAAGGCCAATTAGGTGACATCTCTACCTTGTCTAACCCTGGTGTTGTTGACCAAGTTATTCAAGTGGTCAAGGCAGCCAAGAAGTAATTATTGTGGAACAATAATTTCAATTCGACCTAACCAGGTTGGAATTAGTATTTATTATTATTATTTATTGTCTATTTATGTTAAGTATTATCTTAATTCGTAGTCGTTGTGTATGATAGAAACAAATAAATGCTTGCTTAAAATATTTCCGTGTAGCCTATGAGAGGTTGTGAATTAACTATTAGTAATAGATTGAATAAATATTTCACCGACATTGTCCAACATTAGTTGGTTGATTGGAAAATGTCGAATAAATCGGATGCAGTCGGTTTGTTGCAAACGGCATCCACCGTGATACCGTTTTCTATCAAATACTCATTTGTAGTGGGTCCTATGACCGCAACTTTGTAGTCATTTCGAAGTTCTCGGACCTTCGCCACAATGTTCTTGGTTCCCTGACTACTGAAAAACACTACCCAGTTGTTTCCCTGTCTGAATCTCTCGAGTAAATCGATAGCATTATGGTTGATCTCTTCCGTGCTGTATACGGCAGTTTCTTCAAAAAGCCCATGTTTCAAAGCGTTGGGAAGTATGTCCTTGCGAATAGCACCGGTGAAGAAGATCATGCGCTGGTTGTGGATATCAACCTCCTCTAAAATAAGTTTCGAGAGCTCTAGTCCATTTCCAGAATGTTGGCCTCGAATATTAGTGAACCCTAACCGATCCAAATAACCGCCTGTCAGGGGACCGATCGTATAAATTGGCATGCTGAGGATATCGTCATTGTTGACGATCTCAAGGGCTTTGCCTAAACATTCCACTGCTCTTTGACTGGTGATGATCAAGATATGGTAGTTTTCAACTTGATTTTGAAGGAAGTCGGCCATTTTGTCCACCTCCAATTTATGGGTTAACAACGGCACGAACACCGGGTCCAACTCCAGAAGGGTCTCTCGATACGCATCCAGAGGTTGATTTTCATTCTTCAATAAGAGTATAGTCATTAAATATTAAATCTATTTCGCACTAATTAAATACTTTCTTTAACCGTTCGTTACCCAACATCATTTTACCCAATGTGTCTCTGATGACTCCCTTGGCTCTCTCGATGGTCTCAAACCTGTAACCAATCACCGACATCGAGAAGAAGAGCGATACTATGATAAGAAGAACTGGAATCCAGAAGAAGATTAACATCTTATCGTTCTCCACCGTCTTACGAGGGTGGTTAATGTAAGAGATAACCATATCTTCTGACAGATCGGACATCACTGCATCACCAGAGCCACCATCAGTAGTAGCCTGCTCGTTGAGCTGTCTTTCCATGGTGGACTTTGGCTTAGAAGAAGACGATAAAGGTCCCAATGGGAACAATTCATCGTAGTTTGGCAAATCGTCAGAGTCATTATTGTTGAACACACTCTTGACCTTCTGCCAGAGACCTGAGTCTTGATTAGAGATGTTTCTGGTGAGCGTACCTTCGGTGTTCGTAGGAGATGTCGGAACAACAGTTCTGTCATCATCGCTAACAACACCGTAATCGTCATCAGAGCTAGTTTCATCGTAATCATCGACATCAGCACAGTCATCCTCATGAGACTCGAACTCGGAATCAGCAAACTCATCAAAAGACTCGTTGTCTGGGGTGACCATTTTGCTGATGTGCAAGCCGTAATTGAATCCCATCAATGAATTCAAAGAGTCGATACTGTGTGATTTTTTCACGGTCTCTTCATCAACCTCAACTTCTTCCAAAGAAGAGAACACATCCATAACGTTCATGTCACAGTAGTCCTTCAAGGATTTATCGTTAGGGAATTTGGTATTCCAGTTGGCCTTGAAGTCGATGAAAATTTCCATCAAGTTCCGGTGTCCACACAACGAGGCCATGAACAACGGCGTCAATCCTTGGTTATCTTCAGAGTCAATCTTACAGCCATGAACAATCAAGAATTTCACGAGGTTGCCGTAATTCTTCAATGATGCCAAGTGCAACAAGCTTTGACCTTCAGTATTGGTCAATTGCCAGTTGGGGATAACAATAGGACAGTTTGGAAGATCCACCAAGCTCAAGAAGTTGACCAACATTTCCTCGGTCGATAAATTCAATTTAGTAAGCTTCTGGACAGTATCGTGAGCATTACTGTACCACTCTTCCATTGAAGACTGGGTGGCCGAAGGAGCCGCAGCAGTCTTTTCGCCTGGAGAGCCACCATTCAAGGTAGAAAGGTCAGCTCCGACGATTCTCTTGGCGATGTTCTTTGCATCTTCCAATTTACCATTCATCTTCAACCCAACTATTTGCAAGGCCAATTCGATCAATTGCTTGTCGGTATCGTCAGTGTATGTGAATATTTGCTGTTGTTGGTTGGTCATGTTCTCTTGGTTCTCGAATGTCACCAAGACCTGGCCTGGTTCCGAGGCAGGGGGCAAATATGTGACAATGGTGGTTTCAGACCAACAGTGGGTAGCAAGGGCAAGATTAGAGCCAAATTTGACTGCCAAGCCAGGGGAGAAGTTGAAACCAAGTAAGGTGATTTCAATTCCTCCTCTGAGAGGACCTTGTGCTGGAATAATCCGCTGGATAGATGGAAGGTTATTAGTTGCAGCGATATTGGCGCCCGAGACAGAATGGGGAATTCTTGAAGTCGATGGGGTTTTCATGTAAAGAGAACCCGAGAACTTGGCGTTCAATCCCGATGTATTGGTATTGGTATCACTGTTACTCAAGGGAGAGAACCCGCTAGCGCTGCCATTGAACATGGGGTTGGAAGATGCATTGTATGAGTCGTCCACCGACAATTTCTTTCTCTTCAAATTACGAGGAGCGTCGTTGTCAGTGTTGGTGCAGAGGTCGGAAGATTCGTCGATGGAATTAGGGGATATAGGATGCATGGAATCGGAAGCTTCTTGTTTGATGTTAGAAATAGAGTCATTATTCGTTGGCGAGTTGTTGTTGGTATTAATCATGTGGTTGACGTTAGGAGTGAGCGAGCTGATGGAGGCGTTGTTGGTAGAGCTGCTTGGTTTCTTTCTGTCCATGATCATGATTGGGGAGCTGACTTGTTTGGCGACAACCTTACCCGTGTGGTCCTTCAACACGAACAATAATTTGAACCCGGTGGACTCCTTGTGGTGTCTACAGTAACAGATCAATCTGGCTGAGAGGTCGATGGACTTGCCCGAGTCGTCCAATCCATTTGGCGCCGGGAACCCCACAATCTCTTTACAGTTGAAGATGATGGCCTTTTTGATCATGTTCTCGTTAGACCAGGTGTTGGGGTTGTTCTTGACGATGCCGTTGGACTTCAAGTGGGTCATCTCCGACAAGTCTGAGGTGGAGGTGCTACCTATTCTTCTTCTGGACGCTCTTTTTTGCTCTCTCTTGATGCATCTGGAGCAGATATTGCAGGACTTGTCGAGGTTTGACGTCAACACAAAGCACTCCATGTGCATCAAGTTATCGCGGATGATGGCGGGCAAGGTGTCGACGGGGTTCGACAAGCAGAATTTATTCTTGGTGATCAAGTCTTGGGGGATGTAGAGCAAGCTCTCCGGCGGGGCGGGCGAGATGTTGAAGCTGATTTTAATCTGGGTCTCGACTCGCGAGTACTCGGGGATGTTGGCCAAGGACAACTTGTAGGGCAAATTTTTCATGGTCTCGGCGGAGAAATCGAGATAGCTTTCGTTGGACGGGACTTCGATGTTGGTGGGGCAGTTTGTGGTGTTGAACTTGCCGAACTTGAGGCGCGAGAGCTCAGCTCTGATCTGGTCGAACTCGGTGAGCTGCTTGTTGTCTTTGAAAAACGACTTGTCGTCTTTGGAGAAGGACGGGGAAGGCGAGTCTTGGGGCTCTGCTTTGAACAAGGACTGGTCGTTGTCGTAGAAAATCGGGCTCTGGATCTGCGACGTGTTGCCGGAGTTGGAGTTGTGGTCGGAGACGTTGTTGGTGGTGATGAAGGACGGATTCAAGTTCATGGTGTCGGGCTCGTACAAGGCAAACGGGTCTGTGTCGTGATCGGGCGACGGCCCGCTCAAGTCGTAGACCCGCTGGTCCAAGAACTCGTCCAAGATGTCGTCATTATCGAAGGTCTCCAGATGGGGCTGGAGGAAGTTTTGGTCCAAGAACTGGTCGTCGTGGACGGAATAGGACATGGCGAACCTGACGAGAAAACTAACACAGCAAAGACAGGCTAGTTAAATAAAAGATAATACTAGAATATCACGGTCGGTGGTGACTGGTAACGATTAGGGTTTTGTGTGACTGAAGTCGCACCGTTTGTTGGGTAAAAATAGGAGGGCGCGACATAACGACATTTTCTCACACTGGTCACCATCACCATGCCCAAGAATACCTTATATGTCACTGGGTTTAATAAGGAGTCCAAGGCTGCCGACTTGGCTCCCGACTTCGAAAAGTAAGTACCGCGTCACTCGCTAACGTTAGCCGAGTTGTGGTTCAACTCTCCCGTTTCTTCCAGGCCCGTCCTCCAAACGTCCTCCCACTCCTCCTTTCGTTCATCCCGTCCCCCACTAACATCTAGATTCGGCGAGCTCGTCAGACTCGATATCCCTCCTCCACGCACCGACGACGGCGAGAAATATGCCTTTGTCGAGTATAAAGACCCCGAAGACTGCGAGAAAGCCCTCGAGCTCAACGGCAAGGAATTGCCCTACGCCTTGAAGGACGGCTTGGTCGTGCAGATGGCCCGCTCCGACCCGTACTCCGCCAGACGCGGCGGTTTCAGAGGCCGTGGGGGGTACCGGGGCGGCTACGGCGGCCGCGGTGGCTACTACGAGGGCCGCGGTGGTTACGGCTACGGCTACAGCGGCCGCGGCGGCTACTACGAAGGAAGAGGAGGCTACGAAGGTCGTGGTGGTTACGAGGGCAGAGGCTACGAAGGAAGAGGTGGATACGAAGGCAGAGGCGGATACGAAGGCAGGTCCGAGGGAAGAGGTGGCTACGAGGGCAGAGGAGAGTCTGAGTCCAGAGGAGGTTACGAGGGCAGAGAGTCCGAGGGCAGAGGAGGCTATGAGGGCAGAGGCTACGACCGCAGCAGCTACGGTTACGACTATCCTCCTCCTCGCGGCTACTACGACAGAAGAGGTGGCTATGAGTCGTCCAGAGGCGGCTACGAGAGAGGTCGCGGTCGTGGGTACCGTGGAAGAGGAGGCTACGAAAGATCAGACTACCGTGGGCCCCCAAGAGATAGAACAGACCGACTCGAAAAGCCCGAATCCGAAGCAGGAGACTCATTCCGTGACCAAGATAGCAACACCGGCGACAGACCCGAAAGAAGATACTCCAGGTCGCCTTCCAGATCGCCTATAAGAGACCGGTCCAGATCTCCCGATCGCTATTAGTGTATAATATGTACAGAATAAAAACTTATTACAATGGTAGAGACGACGACGGGTGCGGCATGAAGATGTCTGTCGCCGGGTTGTGGGCTCTTTGGACGCTGGTGGTGCCGGAGAACCGATTAGCTAACGCAAACGAGGTGTTGGATGGCCGGCCGGTATTCTTGAGGTTGTTCTCTCTGAGGGTCGTAAGAATACATGTCAACACGAGGTTATCTTGGTCCACGGACCGCGTTGACTCGGGCGTCTCGGGGACTATGTCCTGGTAGAGCTCGATTTTTCCCACCTCGTTATACTTTTTAGGAATGATCCCCGAGCCGCCATCGTAGAGCAACGAGTCCTTGAACCCGCCGAACGGTGGGAGCTCGTTGGGGATGTGGTCCTTGATGTTGGAGTAGTTCAGTCCGTTGTCAAACTGGTAGTACACGTAGTTCAATAATGGGTTGGACAGCGACGGATGCGGGTTGGGGAAGTCTTCCGGCTCGCAGCTCGACACGTCTTCGGCGGAGTCCAGCTTCTCGTTGCCGAGCGAGCTCTTGCGGCGCTTGAGAAGCAACAGGATCTCGAACCCCGGCTTGCGGTTGACTATTTCGTCGCAGAGAGACGGCTGCTTCTCGTCGATGATCAAGAGCCGCAACGTGGGGTTGTACGTGAGGCCGTACGCCGTGTTGACGGCGGTGCCCAACACCCGGAACCGCGTGCCCTTGTAGCGGAAGTCGGTGAACGGCTTGAAGTTGTGCTGGAACATCAAGAGCTTGAACGGCTCGCCGCCAGCAGGCGTAAACGTCATGATGTATCGCCTGACCTCCGAGAACTTCTTGGTGTGGATGGTGCAGTACGTGTACGTCTCGAACGTGGTGGGGTCGAGGTCCGCTTCCGTGCCGGTGGGTTTCGTGGGCACCTCGATGTAGCGGTTGAACATCAAAAACGGCGAGTTTTTCCGGAATGACGCCATGTACGGCACCAGGACCTTGAAGAGAGGGAGCCCCACGCCTTCGTTCTTATTTTCAATGGGGATGATATGTGGTCTGGTGTCGATGGTGTCGGTCAGAGACACCTGCGAAGACTTGACGGTTTTGGCGCCGCCGCCGTTTTCGTACACCGTGACTGAGACCTTGCGGGCTTTCTTGATGCCGGCCCGGAGCTCCTTGAATACCCGGAACGACTCGGCGTCCGGGAAGATGTAGACGCTGGACTTGAGGAATTCCGTAGCGAGCACCATGGATCTTTTGTAGTTGTAGTCGCTGGAGCGTCTGTTCATGATGAGCGGCCGGCGAGCGGCCGACTGGTCGATCGACTCGTTGAGCATGGTGATGTCGTCGTCGTCGTCGCCGTCATCGTCTTCCATTTCGTCTTCCTGTTCGTCAGGCGCCAATTCCCGCTCGTTCAAGGCTGCCAACCGGAGTCGCCGCAAAACAAACGGCAAGTAGTTGTCGAAGTTGTCGTTGAAGGTGGCCTGGAGGTCGAGGCGGGCGCGGCGGTCCTTTTTGAGCGTCACGGCCTCCAGGGGCGGGGGGGGGGCCGTTC
>JAQRFW010000054.1:48627-61097 GCA_039762375.1 Keqinozyma sinolaborantium | reverse complement strand
ACAGAGGCAGCTTTACGACTTTTGGTGCGACGATTGATCAATTGTTTAATTCAATATTTCAGACCAGTACTCCTTCACCAACAAGGCATCATAACTGCCCAAACATCTGCAGAATATGTCACTTCAAGATCTGAGTACGACGGCTATCTTCCAAGAAGCTAATTAATAACGAACGCATAGATATTGACGTTTTAATTCGCATTTCAGCGTTAAATCGCACTTATCATTGAACCAGTGCACTATTTCTGAACTGTTGCCGTCCACAGTGAAAGCTAGAAGTGTGAACTCTCAAATGATACGACCTATTTGGTTATCGAAGCCAGAATAAATAAATTATGGCCTAATTTATGTCAAAAAAGTGGTGATTTTACGTGAAAACGTTGTCCCATTTGAAGGCTTTTTTCTACATTTTCTCCCATTTGAAGCTTTGTGTCATCAGATTTTCTCCCATTAGAGCACCTTTTTTGACCAGTTTCTCCCATTTTCTTATTTGTGTTGGTACAAACCAGTACCTTCCTTTGCCTGATCCTCAAAACACGTGAGAATTATCACCTGAAAAAGAGCAAAACATTACATACAGCTTACGTAAGCAAATGTTATAGCTTTTGGTGCTACGGGATAAACCATTAAATCTTCTATTCTGATCGTATTCTGTATTTGTTTGACCTTAGTCTCCCGATATATATTCATAGTCAATCTGTGGATCATTATACTACTCTTATATATGACAATATCTTCAGTATCACCTAAATTGTTACATAGTTGTTACCTAATTTAGTATAATAGTAGCAATAAATTTCATAAAACCATGTATATAAGTCTTTGAGAGATTCAATATGTAGAGGTGTGATAACATGAACTGACATGGTTATTTGAGCCACCCTAGGTTACTCCTTTCTTCAATTTAACGACTGTTTAATCCCAGAATCAAGCAAAAGTGTGACCCGAATCACGTGCAACCCTGAAAAGTCCAGGTCTACTTCCGAAAACCATCAATTCGCTGTTTCAATATTGGCACGTCCACGAAATTACTTAAATAGGGCATTTTAGTGCATATAGAGCCGTTCGTGCAGTTGCCAATATTGAAAATGCGAATTGATGGTTTCGTGAAGAAGAAGGGTACCTGGGTACCTCAGTTTCCTAAATATGAACCTAGAATAGTTGGTATAGCATGCACTACTACTTCTGATAATTCTTAGTAGAAAAGTTTACTTTATAGATCCTCAAAATCTGTTTTGAGTGTGCTGTAGTCATCTGAAGTGTGCTTCGAATTTTCACACTTCATGAGATTGTTTTCTCTGCAGCGTTCAGATTTGTATTCTAAAGATTGGAGCGTGTAGACATACGTTGTCTGAGTCTTGTTCGACAAACAGAGGCAGCTTTACGACTTTTGGTGCGACGCTATATCAATTGTTTAATTCAATATTTCAGACCAGTGCTCCGTCACCAATAAGACATATTAATTGTTCAAACTTCTGCACAATATGCCATTCCATGATCTCAGTAGTGTGACTAGCTTCTGGAAAGCTAACTAATGTTGAAAGATGGGAGATTTAGCTCGAAAGTCGCATTACAGCATTAAATCGCACTTTCTTCTCAACTAGTGAGCTTTTTGGGATTTTTTGTTATGGGTAATCAAAGCTAGAAGTAGGAATTCGTCGATGACATCGACTATGTCATGATAGAGAGCAAAATAAATAATTTATGGCCAGATTATTGGTGAAATCCGGGGAAATTACGTAAGATCTTTTGTCCCATTTGAAGACTTTTTTCTGCATTTTCTCCCATTTGAAGCTTTGTGTCATCAAATTTTCTCCCATTAGAGCACTTTTTTTGATTAGTTTCTCCCATTTTCCTATTTGTGTTGGTACAAAGCGGTACCTTTCTCTGCTCGAGTGCTTAAAACACGTGATAACTGTCACTGCGAGTGAGAAAATATTACGTCAGACTTACATAAGCAAGTGTATTACTATTAACAATAACTCCTTCTATCCACCAGTATATTCATTTTGGTTGTTCATCCGCTGTTATAGACAATCCCTGGATCCGTAAGCCAGATAATCCCGATGATTCTGTATATTCAGTATTATATAGTCATATTACATAATCATTATTTGACCAATATGCTATTATCACATTAATATTTCCATCCCGTTTAGGACTCAATTCCTTATGTAAGCTTGGTCGCGTGACTTTGGGTTTATCCTTTCTATTGGTCGTGTAGGGGCGAATATGAATACTAGCAAAGAGACGAACGAATATGATTGATCAATACGGTCTGAGGTCGACTGACAACGTGTAGGACGATCACTGTAACGAGTTGTCTTCGCTACTGTTAAGTATTTTTGATGGTCTCTTTCGTAGACTCTTCTTAGCGCTCTTGTGGTGTGCAAATGGTAGACCCAGAATAACTGATGTAAATGCCTGACCAAATGTGGGGGCTTACTGGGAGGTGTACGCAGCGTTCTACAGCTCGTTCTACGGTCTGGTGGATCGTCACCGGCGGTCCAACTACGAAATCGGCTGAAATTTCAAAATGCCAAAAACGGCCCGACCGCCAAACCCGCCAGCCCGGGCCACTACATCAGCCGTCGGGCCGTCTACGTCGTCCGTTGCTCGGACCTCAGTGGATGTCGCCTAAAATGCATCGCAGCCCAATCGCATTTTTTCACCAAGCATCAAGCTCATCGCAAACTTTTTACATGTCTGAATTCAAGCCTGTGACTGTGGACAAGCCGATCCCCAACACCTACGATCTTGGCAACTTGGCCACGTTCGACCCCAATCCTCTTGACAACGACAAGTTGAAGGACGAGAGCCAAAAGGAGCAATATCTTGCTGAAATCACCAGAGACAATGTGCAGCTCTTGATAAACCAGATTTTGTCGTTGCCTGTCAAAACCACCACTGACACCCATGGCCTGTCGACCGGCCAGGACAGCACCATGACGTTGGTACAGCTTCCCGACCCCACCACGTTGCTCCCCAGAGAAAAGGCCATTCCTAAGGACAAGCCATTGACTAAATGGCAGCAGTTTGCACAAAGAAAGGGCATCAAGCCCAAGGCCAGAGAGGGCAAGATGGTCTACGACGAGGACAAGGGCGAGTGGGTGCCCAAGTGGGGATACAAGGGTAAAAACAAAGATATCGATAACCAGTGGTTGGTGGAAGTTGATGATAAGGTGAAAAACACCGACCAGGAATTAATAGACCCCCGTACTCTTGCTAGAGCTGAGCGTAAGAAGTTGGTCAAGAAGAACTTGTTGCAACAGAAGAGAAACGCCAAAAATAGTGTATAGTAGAATGAATTACGAAGCATTGACTTTCACCATATGCGCAATCTGTCCTAATCTCAAAATGACAGAATTCTCCGGCGACAATTATGTCCCCACCATAGACGTATGTCGGGTCAGGCATGACGCCCGTACTAACCCCAGGCTATTCTCAGTGTGGTGGACCTCGAAAAGGTCTCTGTGAAAAATATTAGAGGAGCCCTCCAGGAACTTTTCAGCGTGGATTTAGCTCCCAATAAAGTATGTACCGGGCCGTTTACCCCCACTAACGTCAGAAAGCGGTCAATGACTTGATTCTCGAGCGGTACTACCACCACCAAGAGCAGAAGTCGGACGCTGTAGAATCGGAAATCGCCAAAAAGGCCGAGATGGAGAGACAAGATGCGCTTCTAGCGCTCCAGCTACTGAGAGGTGGGTCCAGGAAGGCCATCACTCGCAGCAAAAAGGAAGAGCCCACAAAAATCAAGAAGAAGAAGAAGCCCAAGGACCCCAATGCCAAGAGGCCCATGAATTCGGGCTTCAATCGACCCATGGTTTTATCCGAGCCATTGGCCGAGCTCTTGGGCGTCCGCATCTCGTCGCGGCCCCAGGTCGTCAAGGAGTTGTGGAAGTACATCAAGGACAGAAACTTGCAGGACCCTAAAGACGGACGAGTGATTCTCTGTGACGATAAATTCGAAGCTGTGTTCAAGAAAAGTATGTATAGCCTGCCGTAACCGTACTAACTAGCAGAGTCTCTCAGTGCATTTGGCATGAACAGGGAGTTGTCGGCCCATTTATTTAAGGACGAAGAAATCACTGGGCAGAATGGAAATGCCAAAGTTAAGCCGGAAGAAAGTGTGAGCCCGCAAAACGGAGCGCTGTCTTCTGTCGGGGAGTCTGAAAGCGAAGAGGACTAACTGTGTACACTATTTTTAATTCTTGTATGATTATAATAAACTAGGTCTATCTGTATGCATACGTAGACGCTAAAGGGAATGTGATGAATTGGGAAATTCCAGAAAATCCCGACACCAGCCAGCATTGCTGGTCCACTGTACCGCTATAGGCGACAGACGATAGAGGTGTTTTTACGAATTTCTACTGACTAGGGCACTAGAGTGTATTTCTGGCAGAAAACACCAGCCAGAAAAAACAAAAACCAAAAAAACCCTACATCCCCACGACACCCACCACCAGAGCACCAGCGCATCAGCGCTCCAGCACACATCAGCACCACAGTTATTGGCCCATCCAAAAAATCGGTCTCGTGATCCAAATAGTTTATAATCTCACAACCACTACTATGGCCCGGCCCGTTGCGAGAAAGCCCGTCCCCGGAACGGTGCTGCGAGACCCGCTCGTCAGGACCCGGCAGGCGGCGGCGGCCGAGTCGTCGCGCAGCTCGTCGCTCTCGTCGGTCACAATGTTGGCTGAGCCCAGCGCCCACGATATCGACATCAACAACTTGTATCAGGCGGTGCTCAAACTCGTGATTCTCGAGTACACCAACGAGGCGCGGTTCAAGACGCCGGTGGAGCGGCCGCCGCTCACGCCACGGTCGCCGCAGAAGTCCCGGCGGCTGATGTTGGACGTTTCTTCGGCGCTGGACTCCAAACTCCCGCCGTCAGTGTTCGTCAAGCTCGAGAACCAGCTCAACCTCGTGGCAATGCTGCGCGACTCCAAGTACGACGACAATTGCCGGCGGTCGCTTCTCCGGTTCTACTCAGAATTGCTCGATCCCACCGTCAAGGCCGACCTCAAGCGCAACAACACCCCAGACTACCTTCTCATGAAGTTTGTGGCCTGCGCCAACAAGGAGGTGACCAAGCTCGGGGTGTTGCCGCAGGACGTCAGCCACGTGGTGTTCCAGCAGGCCGAGAAGTTCACGCTGATCCTCATTCGGCTCGTCGAGAAGGACCGCAACGCCGACGCCATCATCGCCAAGTTGTACGAGCACAAGGACGCCATGAACCCCAAGAAGGCGCCGCTGGGCACCCCGGAGGTCAACCACATCAAGCCGTCCTACAAACTCAAGGACTTTGACCGTATCACTGTCGAGCACCTTCAGAGCCTCTTCAAAGTCGACCCCACCACGCTTCAAAACGATATAATGAAACTCTCGACCACCGTGCTGGAAAAGGCGCTCCACAGCGATATCAAGCAGGTGCTCTTCTACTTGGACAAGGACAAGGGCCAATTGGCGCCCGCCAGCTTCAGCTCACAAGAAGCCTACCACAAGTGGAAACAGAGAGAAAAGGCCTCGTGTGAGTATTTGGTCAACAAGTTCCCCATTCCCGCCTCGGTGCGGCTTCTCTCGTTGCCGGACCTTCCCGCAGGCGACGACTTCTACATTCTTCCGTCGCCCGCCGTCGCCAGATCGTATCTCGTAGTGCTCTTTAAGATGTCGATCCAGCTGCGCCAGGCCGGCGAGCCGCTCATCTCCAAGCCAGCCCTCTACCTTAATACACTCTGCTGCCGGTTCTGGAGAATAGACTACCCCACCAAAGCCGTGTGTTTCTACACCGCTGCCCATCTTGCGGAAATTCTCACCGATAACCTTTACCCGGGCGACCAGCATGCCCCCATCAACATCAAGACAACCACAGAAGTCTTGAACTACACTAGAGTCATCGTGGAGGACCAGGGCAAGCTCTCGTTCGACGACAAGAGCGCTTGGTGCACCGAGGACCGAGACGAATGGGTGAAAAACCTCACTTATTCCTACAACCAGACGATGTTTGGCATCAAGGAGGCCATTGGCATGCTCTTCAGCAAGGTGGCAAAGCCCAAGTTCGCCCCGTACCTTCAAGTTTTGGGCGAGCACATCGAGTCCGACTCTCTTTTTGCCCAGGTCGACAGCACTGGAATCGTCAAAAAATGGGAGAAGAAGCTCAGCAAGTCGCTCTTGAAAGTCGCCGAGACCCGATATGCCGAACTACTCACGAATCTTCCTAGAGACGATACCTTGAACATCAGCCACATTATCAACATTTCTGACGATTTGGTCACAGACATAAAGAATCTCCAGAAAAAGTACAAGAACCCGTTATTGGGGTTCTTGAACGTTCCTAGAACTGTTGCAGCGGTGTTGACGGCCATGTGTGCGGTCGACTCCAAGAACATCATGAAGCATATCGTGTCTTATGCTCGCAACAGACACCAGGAGATCCCATATGGCGATGCGCTCGAGGCTTACAAGACTCTCTACGAAGTCAGAGACATCTACAACCAAGTGTCTACGACTGGCGCCCCATTCAAGTTCAACTTGGAGAAGTATTTCTTCCCGTACTTGAACAGCTGGGTCGAGGAGAGTGGCGAGAAGCTCGCTGAAATTGTGGACCAAGCGATTCTCAATGACAACTACGAGCCCATCGATATACAGGACGAGAAGAAGAAGTTCAGCACGTCGGTATTGGATATATTTACCTTGATTAAGCAGTATCTACTGATTTTGGAGTCGCTCAGGTGGACAAACGAGTACCAATTGGCCAAAGTGTACACTGTGCTTTTGAAAAGCATTTCAGACTGTTCCTTGAAGTACAGTGCCGCTATGGTCGATAAGATCATGCTGGAGCTCAAGGAAGACGAAGCCCAAAAGATGTCTGAGCTTAAACTTGAGCGCAGAAAGAGTGGTGGGTGGTTTGACGAGATGAAAAATGTGGTCAACAACATTCAGAATGGCGCAAAGATTGAAACAGAGGAGCCGTATAATTTCCGACCCCAGACGTGTGTTGCCTTGAACAATCTTTCTGCCATGATGAGACAATTGACGCTTCTCGAGGATATACTCGATCCTGAGATGATTCTGAATTCGGTGAAAGCATTCGAGCCGAATCGTCTGAACTACTTTACCAGCCACATCTTCTCCTTGCGGTTGATCAAGGCCGAAAACTTGGCTTCAAGCGGTAGTTCAAGTGTCAATATCAACCCGTATGTGACGTTGATCGACACAATGGCCAGAAAAACCGTCGGCAAAACCAGAACCATTAGTCGTTCAAACAACCCTGAATGGGACGAGGAGTTCGAACTCACCATCGAACCAAACCACTCTCTCACGTCGTCTGTGACGGTGTGGGACGAGAAATTGGGCACCCATTCTATTTGTGGACGTGCAGTTCTACAGCTAGACCCCCGGCGGTTCAAGCACGATGGTATACCCCAGGAGATTTTCCTCGACCTTGATACGCAGGGCCGTCTTCAAATCGAAGTGGCAGTTGAAAGTGAACGAGTGGACGCTATTTTCGTCATGGGAAGAGCCCACAGAGCACTCCGGAGAGCCCAGGAAAGATGTATCAAGCTCATCGTCGAGAAATTCTCCAGGTTTATCCATCTCTGCTTCTCCAGAAGCAACTTGAAGTCTGTTTGCGGCAGTTCCGGAAACATCAAGCCCTCGCAGGAGCAAATGGACGAAGCCATGATGCCCTTGTACGAATACTTGAATTCCAACTTGCAGGTTTTGGCAGAATACATGACCAAAGACTTGCTACTTGAAGTCATGGTTGCTGCTTGGCAGGTTGTGCTATTGACAGCCGACGAGCTTCTTCTTCCAAAACTTGTGACAGCAAAGACTTTCAACTTGTCGAGCGTTGGCTCAAAGTTGACTTCGAACACTAATGGTTGGCAATCGGCGGTATCTTCCGCCATGGCCAATGTCACCGGATCGATGGGCATCAGTGGGTTTGGCAAGCTGTTGACGAATGTCGAACTAGAGACAGTATTTGGGTGGTTGAACTTTTTGTGTTTCGATTTCTTTCACAATGATGGCAACGGCCCTCCAGTCAAGGACTTGAAGAACGACCAGTACCAATCGCTTCTCCTTCTTCCAGTCTACTATGACCGAGAAATCGAGTACTTGAAACAAGAAGTTGAAAGGCTTTCACCAGCATTTGTCAAAAGTTTGAGAGACAGAAACAACTTTGAAGCCCGGGAACCAACATCGCCAAACGTAGCACGAGGCGGGCGCAAGAGAAGCGTCAGCAGAGCATCTACGCTTGCTAGAAGCAAGACTATTGTGGCAAATGCCACCTCTAAAGCAAGAGCTAGGGCCGCCAAAGAGGAACAAGAGGCTAGAGCAGACCCCGTTGCTGCTCAAACATCGGCTGAAGATATCATTCTCCGCTTGCTACTCGTCAAAGACGAGAAACCCTTCGTGGCCAAAAGACTCGAGCAAAGAGAAAAACTTGCCAACAGCATTGCAACTGAACGATTGGCTAAAGCTGCTGCCGAAGGCCGGTTCCGTAGAAACTAATCCATAGATTTGCATACACATACATAATCATGTGTTAATAAGTAACTTTACACAATACATTAACATAAAACTAATTATACTACATCTTATCTTCGGTGGGTGCTGAAGTAGTATCGGTTCTTTCAGCAATAGTGGTGTCATCCTGATTCATGGTTTCGTCCGTGGTTGTATCATTACCATCTTGTTGAATAGTGGTGTCATTCCCTTCTTGGACTACGGTGAGATCGGCATCTTCTTTTTTGTCCTCATGGGTCACTTCTGGAGCCGGTACTTCTGGTTCTTCCTTTGACTGTTCTTCATTTTGTTCTTCGTTTTGGGGTCCGTCATCAATTTCAGGTTTGTATGCAGATAATCCCTGCTCAATCAAGTTCTTCCAGTTAGATTCGTGGTCGTCGGCATTTGCGCCTTCGGCGAGAGTCAGTTTCCAGCCAATATCAGCATCTTCTAGGTGTTTGTTTAAAACAGATAGACTGTCCTCTTTCTTTGGCTCTTCTTGTTTGTCCAACACACTCTGAGAAGTGAACTGGTCGTTGGTGTCAGCTTCAAAGAACAACCTGTAGGAGTTCTCGCAGATGGAAACTTTTAAACCGGAGTTGACGAAACCGTGACACTGATCTTCCTCGACGTTCTCAATGAACTCACGAGAGAATGGCATGTTGATCCGCGAAGCTGGTACTCCTTCAGTGGGGTGTGACATAACATAGCTGGTCACATAGTAGTTGTACTGTTCTTCAACGGATTTGTGGTCGTTAATAGTCAAATCGTCAAGACTGACGAACTGAATGTTGACCGTGTTGTCATTCTCCTTGAACGCAATCTTGAACATGTTCTCGTCGCTGGCCATCAAGCCTCTGACATTCATGCGGTAAAGAATTTGGTCTTTGGCCGACGAGATCTTGGATTTTCTGTCTGATTCGAACAACACCATCATTTCGGCGGTCTTGGAGTCAGTGACCATGGCGTGCATGTGCTTGATCATGGCCTGGACGACCTTATCGATGGTGTAGATTTTGTACGCCTTGTTTCTGTACCCTTGGCGAACAGCTTCTTCGTACCATTGGTGCTCCAAGTCGCCTTCAATTAACCGTCCAGTGAGGTTGAGGACTTGCTGGTAGCAGTCTTTGGTGCCGTCGATTTCCACGTTCATGTCCTCCAACTGGTGGCTGACCAAATTCAAATCCTTAGCGAACTGGGGGATGGACCGGTGAGAGATCTCCTTGGCCACTTGGTCATTCATAGCCTTGACCTCCTCCAACCTTTCGTACAAGGTTCTCAAGTGGCGGAAGAAAACGTAAATGGTGGTGTTACAGAAGAGATTGAACACATCTCTAGGCTCCAACTTGCCTTCGGTCTCGGACAAAGAGAATTTGCGTCCGGTGGTGTTGATCCAGAACTCGTCCAGCTTGGTGATCTCATCGACGTTCACTTCAGGCTCGTCCGACTCACTGGATGGCTGTGCAGAGTCTTCAGGGCCGTTTTTGGATCTGGTTTGTTTCTTCAACACATCACGCAACAAGTCGTCGTCATGTCTGGAACGTTTTTTGGACAGAACACCGGTGTCCGAGCTCACAACATCACCATTGGTCTTGGACGACTCTTGTTCTTCGGTAGCATTTCTCTTTTCCAAGCTGGCCTCGACTTCCTCAGTCAGAATTCCAAAGAACAAAGATAAGAAGAACTTGAAGAACTGGGATAACTTCTCCCTATCGTTGGACGAATAGTTAGACGACTTGTTAATGAACACGTTACCCAACTTCAAGATATCGTACAACACTTCTTTGTCACTGAATTTGTAGTTCAACTGTTCCTGTGGCTTGGGCGTCAACGGATACAATCTTTTGTTTTGTTGTTCGACCTTGACGGTGCTGATTTCACTGACCAATTGCTTGGCAGTAAGAAGCTTTTTGTCGGCTTGCTTGAAGGTTAAACCCAAGTGGTCCAAAGACTTGTAGAAAACTTTTTGTTCCATTTCCCGCCAGACTTTGTTCCATTCTCTTTGAGCCCGCTTCCATTCTTCGTCCTTTTGCTTCAATCTCTTCAAGACAATAGGCACGGCAATGGAAGGATTCTCGTGTAACGCATCGATGACCTCGAATCCTCTGTCTTTGTCGTAGATCTTTCTGATGACCTTTTTGTAAATGGTTACCGAGGTGTGGCCCAATCCGGGGGGCAACTTAAAGTTGGCCTTTTGTTCTGGAGTCATGTTGGCGATCCGGTTGGCGATGGTCTCGAGGGTCTGGATGGTTCTCAAGTTAGCCTCCATGTGGTAGTCGTACTCCAATCTCTCTTCTTCGATTTTGAAGAGGATTTCTTCGTACTGGTTCTTTCTGTGGGCGATGAAACCCGAATCTTCGGAAGCCCAGGTGGGGTGGCCGACCCATTCGTCGTTCAACACCTCCCAGCACATCTCGTCTCTGCCGGAACAAGGCATGTAAGTTTCTGCCTTGGGCAATTGACGGTACGAGGGACCGTATGCCTTACAGAGAGAAAGCTCGAGGTGGTGTTTCTTGAACATGATGGACTCGATGTGCTGGGGCTTTTCGTCGTACCCCACAAACATCTTGAACCATTTCATCAAGTCCGGGTTCAAGCCGCCAATGAACGAGTCCACTCTCTCCACCAAAGTCTCCTTGTCGATGATGTCCTGAGAGTACAAGTTCAACAACTTCAAGAAGTCGTTGTAGCTCTGCTTGTTGCCTATGGCCTTCTTGACCTTGTCGAAGAAGTTCAATTCCTCCGAGAACGACGAGCTCTTGGAGAAAGTCGATGGCGGAATGGGCTCGGGGATTCCAGGCACCAAAGTCGGGTTTGTGGCGCCGGCCACGCCGTTCTTGATGAGCTGCGAGCCGGGTTTCGACTTGGGCTGGGTCACACCGCTGCGCAACGAAGAGTATTGCGGGTCTTCGTCGTAGTACGAGCCGTCGACCGAGGCTTTCTTTTTGGGATACTCGAGCGAGCCGTTGGCGTCGGCATATTTCTGGCTGAAATGCGTGCCGTTGGGACTCAAGCCGGTGCCCGGAGCGGCAAAGCTGCCCACGGGAGGCAACTGGGAGCCGCCCTGGGCCTCGTTGTAGCCCGGAGCGCTGGTGTCGGGCAAAAACTGCTTGAAATCGTCCAACAAGTCAGGCGAACTGGCAAACAACAGCGTGACCTGCTCGTAGACCTCACCAATGGGCTTCTGCTCGCGCTGGTACGTCTGCAAGATCTCCAAGAATTGCTTGTAGGTGTCGGGCTGATTGGCGAAGCGGGTTTTGATTTTGTTGACGTAGGTGATGGCGTGGTTCATCTGGTCGCTGTTGCCGTCGGACTCTTGTTCCTGCTGCTGGGCGATCTGCTGTTGCTGCTGCTGGTGGTCCTCGCTCCACTGCTCGTAGCTGCCGCCGATGTTGGGGCGGGTGGTGGTGCCGGTGGGCGTGGTGACACGGATGGGGTTGGGGTCGGACGGGTCCAAAGAGCACTCGATCCGGTACCCGGGCGGTAAAAACGTGTTGAAGCCCTGGATCAAGTTGGGATGGCCCCTGAAAAGCGTCAGGACCCGGTCGATGACGCCCGGGGTGTCGATGGACTGCGACTTGAAGTCCTTCATGATGTCCAAGAAGTTGTTGTACACATCGGCCTGGTTGTAGAACTGAATTTTCACCTGGTCGAGGTACGACAAGGCGTCCTTGACGTTGAGCGGCCGGTAGACGGAGGTGGAGGTGGAGCGCGTGGGCGGGCTCTGGATGAGGCCCGACTGCACCGCCTGGGCCTGGGCCTGGTCCAAGCCGAGCGTTGGCGGCGGCAAGCTGGTGGACGGTCTTCGGATTTCCCGATTTTCGTGGGACTGGCGGTTAGTGGGGGCGCCCGCAAGCTGGCTACGTACCTTATCGGTGTTGATGGACGGGATGGAGAACCCGTGGGCGGACGAGGTGTGGGAGCCGTTGGCCAAGCGGGGCCACCCCGGGGGG
>JAQRFW010000054.1:0-48617 GCA_039762375.1 Keqinozyma sinolaborantium | reverse complement strand
GGTTGTGGGCGGGTAGGCCGCCCGGGGGGGCGGCCGTGGGGGGGGCGCGGTGGCCCACGCGGGCAACCGACGGGAGCGGGTAAAACTGCTGGCCTCCTGCGGTTAGTACGGGCGTGGCGCCGGTGGATTGATACGTACCGGCCTCCAACGTGGCGGGCGGCGGCAAAACCGGGGCATGGGGACGGCTGAGGTTAGTAGGGCGGTGAAAAATCGGCGCTGCGGCGGCACCAGACGGCGTGCGGGCTGCAGACTGCACCGGCGGTACGTACTTGAACGTCAGCCCCAAGGGGCGGTTCTGGGTGGACCAGGGGTCCGGGGGATTCGACATATTATCGGAATATGCTGGAGGAGACGCTCAAAAACTGATAGATGAGCTCCGCCACGGCCTGAAACTGGGGGAAAACACGTGCGCGCGGTCGGAACGGGGGGATACACAAGGGGGGCTGCGGCGTGAAGTTCTAGAGGTTACCCACGCAAATCGGACGCTTGATGGGAGGTTGGTGAATATTGAGGAAATGGTAACTTAACAAACTGTTACTAGATTGGGCTGGTGCTGGCGCGACCCGGCGCCGTTACCCGGCGCGGCGAGTGCGGGTAACGGCAGGGTAAGTTTCGCGATAACTGGCCAAACTTTTCACCATGAACGCTCCAGATAGATTCGAACTTTTCATCCTTCCCGATGGCGTGGACAAGTATGTTCGGCTATGGGGGTAGCGGCGCGCCCGGAGACGCACTCACCCGTTTTTCCGGCGCTCGCGCTCCCAGACCACCCGTCTGTGCCTTTTTTACTAACTGCAGAATCAAAATCACCCCGGACACCAAGGTGCCGAACGCCGCTTTGATCAAAATCGAGCGTGAGGACCACACGCTCGCCAACTTGTTGCGGGCGCAGCTTTTGAAGGACGAAAGAGTGCTTTTTGCCGCCTACAAGGTGGAACACCCGCTTTTCGCCAACTTCGTGTTGAGAATCCAGACCGACGACGACTACACCCCCAGAGAGGCGTTGAAGAACGCATGCACCAACTTGATCGGCGAGTTGGATTTGATTAAAACCAAATTCAGAGACGAATGGGCCTTGAAATCGTTGTTGAACAACAACGACGACGAGCCGGACTTCTAGTAACGATTCACGACAACGGTACCGCCAGAGCACCACCCTATGTACAAATACAAGTTCTATTATTTATTATTCTATAATACAATATCAATGCTTACAAGTCATAAGCCTTTTGTTTGATGGCTTCGGTAATGATGCTAATCTTTTCCATGCAGTTGGGGATGTGAACCGATGGGAAATTGCCTTGTTTCAATATTAATATTAACGGATGCGTTTGGGTTATTCTGTTGGGGGAGATATGGGTGATGGCCAATCCTTTCTTGCTGACGCAGATCTTGTGGTGGTCTTTGAAGTTGAACTGGAAGTTTCCGTTGGTCATTTCGAACATGATGTACTCTGAAGTCCGGGTGTATCTTCTCAAGAATACAATCTCTTTCTTCTCTTCGATGTCGCTGACCTTGGATAAATTACTGTTCATGTACTTGGCAAAGAAGTCAACAATCTCCAACTGTCTCTTCAACTTGTTGGGAGGGTTGAGCAACGAGTTCTCGATGCATGTCCACCCTTCGTTCTTGTTGAGAATCAATTCGAGGAATTTGCTGTTGCTGTTCAATTTCAAGATCGTGTTGTCATCGTTGAAAAGAACCCCGATATCGTCGTTGTTCAACTGATAACTGAAGCCATATTTGTTAGAATAATCAACCCATTTACTGATTAAGGTTGGATTCTCACAGCTTGGTAACTCGACAACATTCAATTTCTCATTGACCGAAGTCTTGAGCTTTTCAATGTTGGTAAAGGTTTCATAACTATTCTCATCCAATTGCTTGATAGAATTTTCAAACATAGAATTGAACTGAATTTTTTTGAAGTTGTTGTTTAAAAATTTGGGATCAACTTCTTTATACTTAAGTTTGGTGTCATTAGGAGATAAAGATTTGGGTAACATAGTCTTGGAGTGTTCGCTTGTTAAGTCCGACTTCAAGATCTCAATTGGATTCTTGGTCTTAGGGGTATAGATTCCGGCATTAGTTTTGGTCAAGTTAAAGTTGACTAAGCTCTGGGCTTTGGAAATTTCATCCAATCCAAAGGGAGTAGTGGTCAAACTGAGTTCATTGATCTGGTCGGGGAATGGTCCTTTGAACCAACTGTAGCTCAAGACGTCGTGAATTCCCGGTCTCTTCAATGGGTTTATTTGTAATAAATCTGTGATCAATTCTCTGGCTTCAGCACTAATTGGCTTGTCAATAGGGAAGTTGTAGTCAGACTTTTTGATTCTGTCGTAAATCACTTGAACATCTTTCGATTGGAAAGGAGGCTTACCAACCAAAAGAGCATACATCATAATACCGATGGCCCAAATATCGACTTCGAAACTATGGCCAGTATTTTTACCACCTAAAACCTCGGGTGCAATGTAGTTTGGCGTGCCACAAATGGTGTATTTTTTGGCGTCGACCGAGGGCAAGACCGAAGCCAAGCCGAAATCACCGATCTTCAAATTCATGTTTGGGTCAAAGAAGATGTTACCTAATTTTAAGTCCCTGTGAATGACTCTTCTAGAATGCAAATATTTGATAGCACCCACGATCTGGACCATGAAAAATCTAACTTCAGGCTCAGTCAACCGCTTGCGAGTTTTCAACAACTCCATCAACGATTGGTTGGGGCATATTTCTAATAAGATGTAGACATTGATATCGTCTTCGAAACAGTCGACAAAGTTGACGATGTTGGCGTGCTTCAAAGACTTGTGGATCTTGATCTCAGATAAGAGTTTTGTCTTTGTCTTTTCATTTTTAATGGAAGCTTTGGCCACAGTCTTTGCAGCGTAGATCTGGCCATTGGAATCTTTCATTTGGAAACATCTAGCAAAGCCACCTTCTCCCAAAAAAGTTCCTCTTCGGTAGTCTCTACCATTTCTGGTTCTGACGATGGAAGGAGGAGTTTTGCACAAGGCACTCAATTTCTCCTTCTTCTTCTTGGGCTTCTGCTCGGTGGGCGCCGGTTGGTCTTCGTAAAATTGGGTGTTTTTGGGTTTTATGGGGGTGACATTGTTGCGGACGTTCAATTGCCCGTTGTTCAACGGCTGTAATGGCTGAGCACGAACCGACATATTCAGACAACGATGGGTTAGTAATTACTGCAAAATACAAATCGGCACAAAGAAGTGATGTGAAGACGAGGAAAATTTTTTACTGCGTAGGCAGTATTAGGGGTGACGATAAGTGTCGAATGAAGAGTATATATAACTTGGTTGTGTGAAACATTTAGCCATATTCATACTATTTACATTTAATCCAATTGGGAACTCATCAAATCATAATATTTATCTTTTCTTACCGCATTAGGCAAGTCACGTGAAAAGCCAATGCTATCGACACTGGTGGTGTGCGGTGCTGCGACGGCTGCATACGTAGGTGTCCGGGCCAGGGCGGGTCTGGGCTGCGGTGGGTTCGGGCTACGGGCGGCGATTTTCAAAGTCGTCTACAATGCTGACACATGTCAAGCGCAGCGCCTGCCAGATAATGGCAAGTGTCCTCTGGCATTAACACCTGGCAGATGCTTTGATTTTTGTTTGTTGCAGAATTGCTGAAAAGGGCAATTTCCTCATCGGTGAGCCTGGCAACTCCAGATAGTTAAATAACCCTAAACGGCGTTAATGATGATAAATAGGCTCTGTTCCAGTTCGATGCATGCTTCGTTAACGTTGCTCCGATAGGAAATTCCGACTGCAAAACCTGGCCCAGCGGTTTTATTTTATGACGTGCCGCTTATGCATACACAGTAAATTCTCAATTGTTTCAATGCTCATATGAACTTGTCACATCGTGCGTTTTTGGGGCTCGCCCGAATACGCCCGCGTAGCCCGCTCTGTCTACGGCCCGGCCACCGCCCAGTCGCTTGGATCGGGGGCCCAAACCGGCGCAAGTCGTCTGCGGCCAAAACCGCCAGTTTGGCGTTTGGCGAACCCGCGCCGGCGCACGCCCTTCGCATTTCTCGCCAACACTGGACTTTTGAAGGTGACACGCTTCAACCTATGAGTTCCTCCGAAGACGACATCCCCATCAAGAAGAGACCCGTCAAGCGCGTGCGTCCCAAGGACGAGAGCGACGACGACGACATCCCGTTGTCGCAGTTGCTGTCGCCCAAGAAGCCGGCGAAAAAGGCCAGATCGGCCAAACCAAACAAGGCCGTCAAGAAAACCGCCAAAAAGGCCGTGAAAAAGGAGCCGTCGGCGGCGTTGAACGGCGCCAAGCCCGCGCCCAAGGCCAACGGCGCCCGCAAGGCCAAGCTGCCCAGCGCGGACTCGCAGGACGGCGTCAAAAAGGAGGAAGACGATGCGGACACCTACAAATGGTGGGAAGCCGAAGACATGGACGGCGAGCAGAAGTGGGAGAGCTTGGAGCACAACGGGGTGATGTTCCCGCCGGCGTACGAGCCGCTCCCGTCGCACGTGAAACTTTACTACGCCGGAAAGCCCGTAAATCTTCCGATGGAGGCCGAAGAGGTGGCCGGGTTTTTTGGCGCCTTGATCGAGTCCGACCACGGCAAGAACCCGGTGTTCCAGAAGAACTTCTTCGCGGACTTCCTCCAGGTGTTGCAGGACGCCGGCGGGTGCGGCGTGGACATCTCGGACTTTGACAAGTTGGACTTTTCCAAGATGTACGCCCATTTCGAGATGCTCAAGGAGGAGAAGAAGAACATGACGCGCGACCAGAAGAAGGCGCTCAAGGAGGAGAAGGAGCGCGAGGAGGAGCCGTTCAAGACGTGTTTGTTGAACGGCAGACGGGAGAAAGTTGGCAATTTCCGGGCCGAGCCGCCTGGCCTTTTCCGAGGCGGTGGCGCCCACCCCAAGACCGGCAAGTTGAAGCGCCGCGTGCACCCCGAGGACATCACCCTCAACTTGAGCGAGGGCGTTCCGGTGCCGGCGGCGCCCGAGGGCCACGAATGGGGCGAGGTCCGCCACGACAACACGGTGACGTGGTTGGCCATGTGGCGGGAGAACATCGCCGACTCGTTCAAGTACGTGCGGTTCGCCGCCAACTCGTCGGTCAAGGGCCAGTCGGACTTCCGCAAGTTCGAGACCGCCCGCAACTTGAAGAACCACATTGGCGAGATTAGAAAGGACTACACCAAGCTCTTGAAAAGCGAGCTCATGCAGGAGCGCCAGATGGCCACCGCCACGTATCTCATCGACATCTTCGCCTTGAGAGCGGGCGGTGAAAAGGGTGACGACGAGGCCGACACCGTTGGCTGCTGCTCGCTCAGATACGAGCACGTCACCCTCAAGCCGCCCAACAAGGTGATCTTCGACTTCTTGGGTAAGGACTCGATCCGGTTCTACCAGGAGGTCGAAGTCGACAAGCAAGTGTTCAAGAACTTGAAGATCTTCAAGAAGAGCCCCAAGCAGCCGGGCGACGACTTATTCGACCGGATCTCGCCGCCAGTCTTGAACAAGAAGTTCCAGGGCTACATGAAGGGCCTCACGGCCAAGGTGTTCCGTACGTACAACGCCAGTAAGACGATGCAGGACCAGCTCGACCTCATCAAAAACGAGGGCACGGTGGCCGAGAAGGTGGTGCGGTTCAACGCCGCCAACAGAACCGTGGCCATCTTGTGTAATCACCAGCGTACGGTGTCCAAGACGCACGGCAACTCGGTGCAGAAGATCAACGACAAGATCAAGGAGTTGATGTGGCAGAAGATCCGGCTCAAAAAAATGATTTTGCAGCTCGAGCCCAAACTCAAAAAGGAGGACCCCGGGTTTTTCAACGAGATCGAGGACTTGAACAAAGAAGAGCAGATGGAGATCCACGACCGTATCATCGAGCGCACCGTTGACCAGATCAACAAGAAGTTCAAGCGGGACAATGAGAAGCTCCAGATCGAAAAACAGCCGCTTCTCACTGACAAAGACTTGAAAGAGAGAATGCAAAAAATCATCGAGATGAAGAAGGAGTTCGGCCAGGAGCTCAAGAGCGGCAAGGTCGACATGAAGAAGGGCGGGTCGGTCGAGAAGCACCAGCAACAAATAGATACATTAGAAAAGCGGATCTTGGCTACAAGTCTTCAGCTCAAAGACAAAGAAGACAATTCCGAGGTGTCGCTCGGAACGTCCAAGTTGAACTACATTGATCCGCGGCTTACGGTGGTTTTTTCGAAGCGTTTCGACGTGCCGATCGAGAAATTGTTTACCAAGACGCTACGCGACAAGTTCAATTGGGCCATCGAGTCTGCAGACGAAAACTGGCGGTTTTAACGCGCCCCTCCTTGTAAAATAGTAAATAAACGCGAAATACGCGAGAATGGGCCTCAATCCAGTAATGATATTCGTGTAAATACGAGAATTTCATGCAAGGGAAGCTTTCCCAGATTCGAAGGAGTTTATATATAGGGCATTCGCTATGTGGCCTTTTTCTCCAATGATCACCGTAGTTCAGCGAGATCTTCCCAAGTTGGCCACCGAGACCACGTCATCGACGTCGTCCAAGCTGTCTAGCACCTCTACGCTGTCCAGCAGCGCCTCCAAGACGCTGCTTCCGTCCATCACCACCACCTCTGCAAAACTTCCTTCGCTCTCGCTTGGGCAGCAAACCACCCTAACCACCTCATACACTTTGGCGATAAATGTGGACGACTTGCTGAAGATCCACAACCCGTACCTCGTGCGGTCGACATTGCCCACCAACTTGGTGTTCATCGTGTTTGGAGCGGTTTTTTTGTTGTTGCTCGTGGCCTTTTTTGCATACTGGATAATAGCGTCAGCCGTCTCGCACTTCCGGGCCAAAACCCAGAGCGAAAAGGCCCACTACAACCTTCTCCCTTACACCTTCGATGACCCCTCGAGCTCGCTGTCGTCGATGTCCGTCAACGAAAAGCTGTCGAGGCTCTCGATCTACACCAACTTTGACAATGCGCTGATGTTGAGTTTGAACCAGCCGCTCGGTCGCTCGTACCGCAACAGCGCGTTGGTGGACCCCCGTGCATCCATGTTCATCAGCCCCACCACCGAGCTCCTCCACGCCGAGTCGCCAGTGGCGTCGTCGTTCACGGCGGTCCTGCACAACGAAAGCGCCGAGGAACGGGCCAATTTGCTCAGCGAGAAGCCAGCAAAACGGCCTGCGCGCCCACCCAGCCAGTACCTCGACGACCTCATCGGCAGCAGCCCGCACGACAACGCCTAGGCCGCTTTCAGAGGGGCCCAAACCGGTGAGGTTCGTGGTCTGCATATAAATCCAACGTTCTCTGCAGGAACACCCTTCCATGCAGGGATCGGCCCCTTCGACATCCGCAACCCCAGAACTAGGCAATGATTTCAGCAGTCCGTTGTTCCCAATTGAGAGCCGTGCGCAGCTTCAGCGCCGCCAGAGCCGCCCTCGCCAAGGACGACTCGTCCACCATCGACTCGTACCGCCTCCCCTCGCAGACGTCGATCAACGAGTGGGAGTTCAAGTACGACTTTATTCCCAAGACGTCCGAGCCCAAGATCCCGCCCGTCAGCCGTGACGCCATCAACCAGGACATCGCGCAGCAGAAGAAGGCGTCGGTGGAGAAGGAGTTGTTGAACCGCGAGACGGCGTCGTCCATCAAGGTCGAGGCCAACTCGGCCCATGTGGTGCATGGCGGAGAGTCTGTGGGGGCCGAGGTGGAGTTTCTCCAGGACAGAGGGTCCAAGCCGGTGTCTGTGGGCGGCAGCGCTGCGTCCAAGCCGACCAAGCCGGCCAACCGTGACCAGTACTTGCAGTCGTCGGTGAACCCCAACATCAACCAGGCCGACGTGCACAGCTTGAGCGAGAACCCGCTCGACCACAAGCAGGCGACCGTGGAGCCCGGCAGCGTCGTCGACGACTTGGAGCACGACCAGTTGCACCACGAGGGCCAGCCACAGGCCAAGGCCTCCAGCAACGTGCCGCTCACCTTGGGGTTGTTTGGCTTGGGTGCCGGCTCGGTGTGGTGGTACGCCACCAAGGACTCCAAGGACGCCAAGGCGTAGTATAGAGATAGCTGCAAGCAATATATTCATAAATCGACACTAGTAGGCTAGCACAGCATTTGAAGTGTTTGTATTGCATTAATTGGGGGTTTGTTGGCAGTGGCACGCACCAGGACGACGGAGCCAGTGGTAGGGATCGGGTGCCAGAGCTGATAAATATTCATATAAATAGTCCTGCTAGTATTTAATGGCCTAGTCAGTACTCACCTCTTTGAGTATTCGCTAGTACCTCCTGGGTAGGCATGTCCGGTGGTACGCCAGGACGACACGAGCTAATGCGTAGCATAGAGATACTCAGAGAATAGAGTCCAATATTCATGCCTAGTACTTAATAGTTAACAGTATTAATAGATAGTATTACCATTTACAGTACCCCAGTATTCCAGACTCCACTCCAGTGCTCCATTCCAGTGCTCCATTCCAGCACTCCAGCATCTGCGTCCCAGCGTCTCAGCACTCCAGTGTCAGTACTTCACTGCTACGTTTCTACTGATCACTGTTGTGTCTACACAGTCAGCTAATAAATATATTTACAATAAATAGTGCTAGTATTGGCGCGAGGCCTCCTGGCATGCCTTCAATTGCTGCAAGTAGTAGTCGCAGATCTGCATGTTGCCGTTGTTCTCCTCCAAGCATCTGGTGAAGTTTCTGGCGTCGCCGTCACACTGTCTGGCCTGTTCCTGCATCTGCAGCTGCTGTTGGGGCTGCGCCACGTCCTGGCTCGAGCCGCCGAACATGCCGGTGATGCCTGCGCCCAACGTGTGGCCGATGGTGGATCCCACGGCCACACCGGCGGCGGTGGAGGCCATTTGGGAGAAAAGGCCCGGCTGTCTGGGCTGAGCGCCGGCTTGTGGGTGGGCCTGGGCAGGAGCGTGCTGCTGGGGGTACGACGCGGTGTGGGCGGATCTGGTCTGGGTTCTGGCGGCGGGGGCGCTTCTTCTCTGTCTAGCCATTGTTGGTGAAAAATTGCGAGCCGTCGGTTATATATGGAGGGGTCGTGTGCTCACCGCTTTGCCATCGACCACGAGTAGTGACCACGAGTAGTGACCACCGAGAGCACGCCGGGCGTGGCGCCGGGAACGTGGGGTGCTGACTGAGTGGACGGTGGGCGGATGGACCTAGCTGGGCCTACCATGGACCTAGACTGGCCCGGACCTGGCTGACCCCGGCGTACGCTGGCCTGGACCTACGGTGGACCTACGGATGGACCCAATTTGGCGGGTGGTTGCCACGCCGGGACCGGACGTGGCGCCGCGACCGGCCACACCGATTGGCCGATGCGCATCACGGGACCCATCACGGGACCCGCAACCCAGCACACGACACCCCATTGAACTTTAACACACTCCCCGGCCCCCGACGCAACCAGCATGTACAGAGGAGTGCGGCTTGCCCACACGTCCGCTCAGAATTTCTACGAGGTGCTCCAGGTGCCGAAAAATTCGTCGACCACCGACATCAAGCTCCAGTTCAAGAAGCTTCTGAAGGAATTCCACCCGGATCTCCACCCCAACTTGAGCGAGAGCGACAAGCGGTCGATGAGCGACAAGTTCATCGACATTGTCAGCGCATACGAGACGCTCAAAGACACCGCCAAGCGCAAGCAGTACGATCTCGAGCTCCAGGGCTACGCAGGGTCGTCCGGGATGTCGCGCTACAGCCCCAGCAGCGACGCCATGGGGTACTCCTACAACAACGTGCGCAACAAGGACCAATTCCGGACCGGCGAGCGAGGCCGGACCTCCAGAACGCAGCATCGGGTCCACAACTTCAGCGACTACAGCGACCTCAACACCACGTTCACGGGGCGGCACCGTGACTACGGCGACCGCAACGACGTGCCGCATTTCGACTACAACGGGCACCTTTCGAAGCACCTAAAATTCGAGCAGCGCCTTATCAGTCGACGCCTCACGCCCGAGGACAAGGAGGCCATTCTCAACCAGATCAAGAACTCCGGCGAGAACATCACCGAGGAGCTCATCACCAAGTACCTCATGCGGCGGGTCAACTCCAAGAGCCGCGAGCACATCATCAACCAGCTGGATCTCCGGCCCGGCGACTCCTCGAGCCACGAACACATGTACCGGAAGCCCACCAACACGTACCACTACGAGGACGAGGCGTCCGGGTTCCGCACGGCGTTTTTTCTCGGCGGGGCGACGGGATCGTTGATTTTGGCGTACAAAATGCTTTTTGGTTAGGATAGATAGGAATAAACGGCAGGATATCGGAACTAGCAGCGCAGTATAGCAATGTAGACAAGTAGATAAGTACCTAGGAGCACAGAGGCCTAAAGTTACGGACTTATATTCAATTATGCTAACGGTCGATCTCCCCAAACACAAGGTCCATGGTACCAATGATGGCGACGGCATCGGCCAATAAATTACCTCTAGAAATGTGGTCAAAGGCGGCCAAGTGGGCGAACCCGGGGGCTCTGATTTTACATCTGTATGGTCTCTCGCTACCGTCGGAAACGAGGAAGACGGCCATCTCTCCCTTGGGGGCTTCGATGGCGGTGTAGGTCTCACCGGCTGGCACGGCAAAGCCCTTGGTGAAGAGCAAGAAATGGTGGATCAAGGCCTCCATATCTTCCTTCATGAGCGACCGGGGTGGAGGAGAAATGTTGTAGTCCTCGACCTTGACGGGGCCCACGGGCATGTCGTTGATACACTGCTCGATGATGCGGAGCGACTGGCGGAACTCGGCCATTCTGATCAAGTACCGGTCGTAGCAGTCTCCGTTCTGACCCACGGCCACGTCGAAATCGACCAAGTCGTAAGCATCGTAGGGTTGGGATTTTCTGATGTCGAAAAGCACCCCGGAGCCTCTCAACATGACGCCCGAGAGCGCGTAGTTCAAGGCGTCCTCGGCGGTGACGACACCGACGTCCTGGGTCCGCGCCTTCCAAATACGGTTGTCGGTGACCAACTCCTCAGTCTCATCGATTCTGTCGCCGAACTGGGTGGCCCACATGTAGATATCGTCGAGAAGACCGGCAGGAAGATCCTGCGACACCCCACCGGGACGGTAGTAGGCGGCGTGGAGCCGGGCGCCCGACACTCTCTCGTAGAACTCCATCAACTTCTCTCTCTCTTCGAACCCCCACAAGAACGGAGTAAGACCTCCGACATCCATGATGTGCGACAACACCGACATGAGGTGGTTCAAGATCCGGGTGATCTCGCCGAACAACGTTCTGATGTACCGGCCTCGTAACGGCACCTCGACGTTGAGTAATTTTTCAGTTGCAAGCGCAAACGACAATTCGTTGGTCATCATCGACACGTAGTCCAACCGGTCAAAGTACGGCAACGCCTGCATGTAGGTCTTGGACTCTATCAACTTCTCGGTTCCTCTGTGCAACAACCCGACGTGGGGGTCGGATCTGACGATCTCTTCGCCGTGGAGCTCCAAAATCAACCGCAACACCCCGTGGGCGGCGGGATGCTGGGGACCCAAGTTGATGGTGAAGTGACGCACCTTGGAGTTCTGCTTGGCCACGTTGGTGGGGTCGTCGTCCTTTCCCCAGGTCATATCGACCTCGTCCATCACCTCGGAAAAAGTCGTCTTGCCGAAAGTGCCCCATTCCGGGGTGTAGGGAGTGTACGGCTTGCCCAAGGGCGTGGTGAACGGCTTGGGCTCGTTGCTGGGCGCCGCGCGGGCACGCACGCTGCCGCTGAAGCTCCGGCTGGCGGCTTTGGCGTAGCGGAACTGTCTCAACATGTTTGAAATAGAATTTAGTTGATTGGTGCGAATGATGAGGAATGTCGGCACGTGAGGCGGCCAGAAAAGTGCACCAATGGCTGCAGACATCGCGAGCGGGCGCGATGAAAAGTCACGTGCGCGTGGTCATGTGACCGCCGACGCCGGCACCACACCCTTGGGCCGCTCCTACTACGGCGGTCCCAGGGCCAGGGTCCCGACGGCCGTCTGGCGCTCGCTACATCGCATCGCTCGTTCGGCCAATTTCGTCCTGTATACTGACCTGCATGGGCTGGCGGACGCGAACCAGCACCGAAATTGTGAAAAATTCCTACTTCTTTTTCTCACACTATGATAAAGAGAAAAATCGAAGACGACTGCCAGGGCTCCAAGAAAAATGTGTCTGAGGAGCTCCAGCAGATGTATTCCACGTCCAACGAGTGGCCTGTGTACGGGCATCCGGACGGTGGGCTCATCAAAATTACGCCGTGGGGGTCTATCCGCCAGTTTGAGGTCAACGGTGAGATGGTCACCAAGTTCGAGGACATGACGTTCCAGGACTACGACTTTGCTCCGGCCCAGAATAAGACATTGACGCCGGCGCCGTCCATGAACAACATGAACGGCTCGCAGGCCCAGGATGTGTCGATGGAGCTTCCAGGCACTCCGCTCTCCATCCAGTTGAGTCCGTCGGACGAGGCCGAGGGCTACGTGGTGCAGGGCTACGAGGACCAATTCGCGCGTGAGCACGAGAACTACTTCGGCACCATCGACGACGAAGACACCACCATGTGAAAAAGACTGTAAAATACCATCGGGAATGGACTAGACTGTATGAATAAAATAGTGCTCAGCATAATAAAAGACAAAGAAGCTAGAGACGGGCTAGCGGGCGCCAGAGGGCTGAGTTGCCCAGCGGCAGAAACAGTATTGTAAATTTTGTAGTTCGCCGAGTCGCCGTAGTAGCCACAGTCCGTAGCTCGCCGCAGTCCGCAGCTCGGCCCCGTAGCCAGTGCCATAGCCAGCCCTCTGCCGCGCCGCCGAGCACCTTGCTCTCTACTGTCCACTTATGCCATTATCATTACTCGTAATACTATACACTAGCTCACCACGGAGATCAAGCCCTCCTTGTGGATCAAAAAGTCCCGGCACTGGCCCGGACTCTTGATGGTCTTGGCCGACCGCTTCTTGACGTCGTTCTCGCTGATGAACAAGTCGGAGTCCGGCTTGGGGTCCACCACAAAGGTATCAAAGTGCGACAACGTCAAGCTCATGCCGTTCCACTTGTCGTAGGAGTTCAAGACCGGCATGCAGCTCTGGATGAAGCGCCGCTCGTGCACGGGTATCAACTGCGACCGGTTGACCAACGGGTACACCTCGAGCAAGCTCACGAGCGACTCCTGGCTCGATTTGCTGGTGGTGGACTTGGCGCTGTCGGTGGAGGCGTCCGAGAACACGTCGCTGATGTTGTTCTCGGTGTAGAGCGAGCTCCAGGTCGAGTACTGGGGGATGGTCTTGGCGCGGTTGGGCACGCGGGACTCGTAGTTGGCGGCGAGGCCCTTGCCGGTGTGGAGGTCCTTGAACCAGTCGACCACGGCCGAAAACGACCAGAACTGGAGCAAGAGCTGCTTGAGCTCGATGCGGAGCCGGAGACAGTTGCGGAACGTGTTGGTGTTGGCGATGGGCGCCGTGCCCAAATGCAAGCGGTTGAGCGTGAAGGTGTGCAAGAGCTGGCACCCGTTTTGGGCCACGAACCGGTCAAACTGCGCGCGGTCGCCGATGGGCTCGAGCAACATCCGGTTGTCCTTGATGGCGTCGTAGTGCCGGGGGAGCGCCTTGATGCTCTTGGCGATTTTGTAGTCGGCGAGCAGCTCCTTGAGGCTTTTCTTGGACTTCTGGCCGCCGTAGGCGTCCAAGTCGTCCTGATCGTCGTCGTCGGCGAGGTCCACGCGGTTCAGCACCAAAATGAGCGCGGCCAACACCTTCTGGACGTCTTTGGCCACGCCCAAGCTGTAGATGTTCAACTGCGTCGAGTTGAGCTCCAACAACACCGGCGCCCACGCCGAGCCGGGCGTGTTGAACTGGTACGGGCTGTGGAACTCGGTCTTGAGGAGCGCGAGCCCGAAGGTCTCGATGGTGGGGGCGTAGACGGGGAGCGCCTCTTGTGGGGGGGTGTACCCCGGTATGTCCGTCATGTGGGCGGGCGTGTTTTCAGGGGAGATCGGGGTCAGGATCGGGCAGATATCGGGATCGGGGTCAGGATCAGATATCAGGCGTGTCGGCGTCGCTGTCGGCGATTTCGGTGTTTTTTATCGGGTCGATGAGTTCGGCGTCGATGAGCGGTGATAAGAGGCCGAGGTCTGGGGGATGCTCTATGGGTCTATTCGAGTCTATGGGCGGCGAGTCTGTGGCGAGTCGTCGGTAAAAGTGCTAACAAATAACAAATAAAACGGAATTTCACTGATTTATAGCCAAGAGTTGGGGTATTTATATCGCAAATGTATACATGTCCGAAAACACCGACGGTCACGGCGCGTGCAACATGACGCAACCGAGCGAAAAAGGCAGCAATTACGGGCGAGAGTGCGCGGGGCAAAAAATCTCCCGGGGGTGAGTCGAACACCCGATCTCAAGATCACAGTTAAATTACAGTCTCGCGCCTTAGCCAGCTTGGCCACCGAGAGGATTTACGACGGTGGAGGGTTTATTTTTGGGTGAGGTGGGTGGAGGTGTTTGGATGTGATAGGTACTTGTGATGTGTAATTGTGATAGGTCTTTGTGATGTGTATTTGTGATGTGTATTTGTGTTGCGACAGTTGCGATTGCGACTGACAGGTTGCAACAATGGCCACATGCGGCCTGCATACACCGCACGTCAAGACTAAGCCAATTTCGTCATAGCACCGGGCGATTCGGGCTGGCCGACGACGTCAGGCCGAGGTCATTGTACGGGCGACGATGTCGACGACGACGACGATGGGTCTGGGCTACCCCTCGCGTGGCCCACGCTCGCCCCGCCACGCTCACCACCTACTCGTGGCGATCTCAATTCCGCAATTCTCTACATGTCTCTTCCCAAGAAACACATCAAGACCCAGTCGGCATACGTATGTATTGTGTAAAGGAGTCCACTAACGCCAGGCCTTCGACAACACCGCCACCAACGTGGCCGCTTCGCAGATGCGCAATGCGTTGAACAACCTCGCCGACACCGTCGACGACCCGCAACAGCAACGCAAGTTCGAAGCCGAGATGGACTCGTTCTTTGCGTTGTTCCGGCGGTACCTCACCGACAAGGTGGCCGGCAACACCTTGGACTGGGACAAGATCAAGAGTCCCGGGCCCTCGGAGGTGGTGCAGTACGACAAGTTGACGGACCTGACGGGAAATTTGGACAAGTTGGCGGTGCTCAAGCTCAATGGCGGGCTCGGCACGTCGATGGGCTGCGTGGGCCCCAAGTCGGTCATCGAGGTGCGTGACGGCAACACCTTCTTGGACTTGACGGTGCGCCAGATCGAGCACTTGAACCGCAAGTTCGACTGCGATGTGCCGCTCTTGTTGATGAACTCGTTCAACACCGACGCCGACACCGCCAAGATCATCAAGAAGTACCAGGGCCACCGGATCCGCGTGCGCACGTTCAACCAGTCCCGGTTTCCGCGGATCTCCAAGGACTCGTTGTTGCCGGTGCCGCAATCGTACGACGACGACCTCGACTCGTGGTACCCACCGGGCCACGGTGACTTGTTCGAGAGCCTTGTGACGTCGGGCGAGCTCGACTACCTCTTGGCCCAGGGCAAGGAGTACCTTTTCGTGTCCAACGGTGACAACTTGGGCGCTACTGTAGACCCCAAAATCCTCAACCACATGATCGAGTCCCAGAGCGAGTTCATCATGGAGTTGACCGACAAGACGCGGGCCGACGTCAAGGGCGGGACCTTGATCAACTACGACGGCCAGGTGCGTCTTTTGGAGATCGCCCAGGTGCCTAAGGAGCACGTGGAGGAGTTCAAGAGCATCAAGAAGTTCAAGAACTTCAACACCAACAACTTGTGGATCAACTTGAAGGCCATCAAGAACTTGGTGGAGGGCAACGGCATCCAGAGCGAGATCATCCCCAACCAAAAGACCATTTCCAACGGCAACACCGACATCAACGTGTTGCAATTGGAGACGGCGGTGGGCGCCTCGATCCGCCACTTTGGCAACGCCCACGGTGTGGTGGTCCCCCGCTCGCGGTTCTTGCCTGTCAAGACCTGCTCCGACTTGTTGTTGGTCAAGTCTGACTTGTTCTACTTGGAGCACGGGTCGTTGAAGTTGGACCCGGCCCGCGAGGGCTTCTCCAACCCGTTGATCAAGTTGGGCTCGCACTTCAAGAAGGTGTCGGGCTTCCAGCTGCGTGTGCCCCACATGCCCAAGATCTTGGAGTTGGACCACTTGACCATCACCGGAAACGTCAATTTGGGCAAGGGCGTGCAATTGAAGGGTACCGTGATCATCGTGTGCAACGACGGCCAGAAGATCGACATCCCCAACGGCGCCATCTTGGAGAACGTCGTGGTCACCGGAAGCTTGTCTATTTTAGAGCATTAGTCGTGTCGTCATTGAAAAGTTTTGTTAGTAGTGTAGAAAGTGGCCTTATCGCAACATGCTTCCGCCACCCATCAACATCCACAAGTGGATCGCCGACAACCGCCACCTTCTCCAGCCGCCCGTCAACAACTACTGCTTGCACCGCGGCGGGTTCACGGTGATGATCGTCGGCGGCCCCAACGAGCGCACCGACTACCATGTGAACCAGACGCCCGAGTATTTCCACCAGCTCCAGGGCGCCATGTGCTTGAAGGTGGTGGACGACGGGGTGTTCAGAGACATTATCATTGAGGAGGGCGACCTGTTCTTGCTTCCGGGGAACACTCCCCATAATCCGGTGCGGTTCCGGGACACCATTGGACTTGTGGTGGAGCAGGACCGGCCCGAGGGCGTCAACGACCGGATCCGGTGGTACTGCTCGAAGTGCCGGGAGATCTGCCACGAGGTGGAGTTTTACTGTAGCGACTTGGGCACGCAGGTGAAGGACGCCATTTTGGCGTTTGACGGCGACGACGAGGCCCGGACGTGCCAGAAGTGCGGCACCTACAACTACCTGAAGCCGCAGGAGACATAGGAAGAGACGATAGGAAGAGACGAGACGATGACGATGTAGATAGCAATGTAAATGAAGAGGCTTTTTGTAGGCTTTGCAGGCTGTGATTTCGGCCGGGCTGACTTGGCGGGCTGACCTGGGTCGTCTTGGCGGCGGGTCCTGCCGCAGTCAGGTACACTGCTCTCTGTATGCACTCGTCTACTTTATAGCTGACGTCTACTGTTTAACTGACCTCTGCTCTCTATCTGATCTACTCTCTACTAATCTCTACACTAAGCTATCGACTGTCTCTACCTAAATTGTACGCTATCTCTCCTAGTTCTACACCCGCAGCATACACCCACACACTTCTTACAGCTTGTGTCTGTTTACTGTCGGTTCTAAACTTGCTGTCTCTGATCTCTACCTAATCTCTGATGCACATATTTCTACACTGATCTCTTGTGATCTCTTGTGATCTCTTCTGATCTCTTCCGATCTCGACTTATCTCTACTGATCTCTACTGATCTCTACTGATCTCGACTGATCTGTCCACTCTCTACTCTCAACTCTCCACTCTCCACTCTACCCTCTCTACTCTCTACTCTCTCCACCACCGCTTCCCCCACCTCTTCTCGCTCTCCGTCTATGCTCTCCCTACACCTATCTCTCTAGTGTCCATCTAGCTACTCTCTCTATACAAGCGCTCGCCCTGCTCAAACACATAGTCGACGGCCTTCTCGACCGGCTCGTCGAAAAAGTACGGCAACAACGGCACCACGCTCAAGCCCACTCCCACCGGCCCGTACGTCTTCAACACCTTGACGCTCGAGTTCTTGAAGAGGTACGAACTGTAGCGCACGGCCGAGTGGATCGTGAAGGCCGGCAAACCCATCGAGGCGATGGACTGAAAAAGGCCTCTTTTCACGGCCACAAGCCGCCAGTCCTTGTCGACGGCGCTCGGCGACAGCGCGTCGAACACGGCGGCCGCGGCCTTGTCGGCGGCGGGCGCCGGCTGCCACGGCAAAAGACCCTCGACGTAGCGGCCCTCGCTTTTCATCTTGACCTGCCACGCATTGAGCCCCACGTCCCCGAGAATGTACGCCCACGACACCCCGTAGCCCACCGTCACCAAGTAGGGGTGCGCCACCGGGCGGAACGACTCGCCAATGTCGGAGGTGTAGGCGACGTAGCGGTGCGACGCCTGGAGAATGGTGCGGAAGCGGCGGGCGTACGCGGCGTACCGGAGCGCCGACTGGTCGAGCTCGGCCTCGTCCTGGACTGTTTTGTCGGAAGACATGCTGAGCGGCGGCGGCGCGACGGTTTTATAGGGCCTGTGTGCAGGAGGGACGTTGCCTCTGAAATAGTATGTAGTCCAGGTCCTGGACAGAGCAGTTCGGGCAGGCAAGATAGAGCACATGTAGGGGTGGTGTGGACTACGGTGACAGAGAAGACTGTTGCGTCGCAGAGCAGATCTGGCGGAGGATTTATATTTTAGGGTTTATTGTCTATGTAGTGAATTTTGCAGCAATTGCTAAGACGAAAACTATTGTAATTAAATAGAAAAACTTCATCAAATACCAAGTGCAGAACAGCCAACAACCATACCCAAGCCCTACACTAATGATCTCAACTATGGATCAATAACAAGTACGGATTAATACCAAGTCGGATTAATACCAAGTACTGATAAACCTAATAAAAACTCTATTTTGGAGCGGCTGAGAATCTGCCAGACGCAACAAGTGGAAGCGCACCGGCACGCAAGGTTCCTATGGCTAAGACTTGTCTACTGGCAGGCTTGTCTACTGTTTGGTAGACAAATGCATAGACAGGCCACATTGTCCAGATGAAGGCGGTCGAAGGACAAACCCGAGCCAAGCACGCTGAAGTGCATCCTGAAGTGGGTCAACCACAAATAGATCGCAAACGAGCCTTTTCGGTCCAGGAGACTGTTTGGTAGAAACCTCTGCAAGTCACAAAGGGTCAAAAGAAGATTGGCTGAAGTCGCTGGGAGTTGCTGAACGACTACATGACTCTATGATAGGTCTAGAAGGAGTAGATTAGAGCCAAGAAGGACTACGGTAGAGTAAAAGCGCTGGCTCAAGGGCCATTCTGGCAAAGCTTATATGCAGTCCACGAAGGTCACCAGAGAAGGCCCTACCAAAAAGAACTAATTTGCCCCCGAACTCGCTGAAACTCCGGCAGGATCACTGCAGACACCATAAAAGGGTACTGAACGAGCCCTAGCGGCAACCTGTCCCGAACGAGTAGAAACTGCTAAGACCCATTCTACATCACACTACATGCAGGACAGACCAGGGTCTCGCCGTGCGTGGGCCCGCGCCAGGTCCGTTTCGCGGTATTGCACCGCCAACTACAGCCACATGAGAATTCGTTTCACCAACAGCGCCAGCGACGAGGCGCTCCCCGACATTAGCGTCCCGCCCGCGGCCGCCGCCTCCGCCGAGACCATCCGGCAACACATCCGCTCCACAGTTCCCTTCTGCGCCACCAGACGGCTCCGGCTTATTCACCGAGGCCGGGTGCTCAACGACACCACCAACATCGCGACCGAGGTGCTCCCCCACGAGCCGGTGTACGTGCACTGCGTGGTCGGGGACGAGGCTCCCGCCGGCGAGCTCGCACAGCCGGACGCCCAGCCGGCGCCCAGCGCCCAGGCGGTTTCGGGCTTCGACCGGCTCTTGCTGCAGGGCTTTCTGGACGGCGACGTGGCGGACTTGCGGGCGCAGTTCGGGCGCATCTACGAGCAGACACAGGCCAGCGGCGGCATTGCCGACCTCGAGGAGGAGGAGGAGCGGCGGCACCGGATGACGGCGCTCGAGGACCAGTGGATCGACTCGGTGATCAACCCGGCGCCCGCCGCCGCGGCCGAGGAAGCCAACGTGCACACGGCGCCGTCGCAGGCCGACCCGGACTCGCACTTCATGGAGGACTTGCTCGTGGGGCTGGCGGTCGGGGTGTTCTTGGGGGCGCTCAGCCTCGTGATCCTCGCGGTCGACGACTCCATGTTCAACAAGAACCAGAAGGTGGCCATCGTCATGGGCTTGGGCATCAACTGGTTCATCTCGCTCTTCCGCGGCCAGTGGTGGACCTAGCTACACTACAGATGTTCGCCCTACCAGCCCTCGCGGCGTTAAGTGACGCCGTGAACTGGGCATTAAGATGGACGTTTGATCTCGCCATTAACTTGACGCTCCCCCGGCGAGAGGCCGGGAAAGCAACACGGTAGAAGTTAAGGCTGCCGCACGAAGAGATGCGATAAATTTTTCACCTTTATAGGCGAGGCGGGCCGGGTAACGGCGCGAAAGACAGGGTAAGCGGTTTACGGCCACCACGGCCTAGCGCGCCGGCCTGGGGTTGGGTTGCCGGTTCCGCGCTGCGCTACCGCGCGCGCCGCCCACTCCCCACTATGACTCAACCAATCACCCAGCTTAGATAATCTTTATCTCAACGATTTTCCAGGCATGTCAGAAAGACCGTTACCGTTTGTCTACCAGTTCGCCTCCGGCGCCGTCGCCGGGGTGTCCGAGATCCTCGTCATGTACCCCCTCGACGTTGTCAAAACCAGACAGCAATTAGACTCCACCAACGCTTACAAGGGCACGGTGCAGTCGTTGAAGAAGATCGTGGCCGAGGAGGGCTTCTCGCGGTTGTACAAGGGCATCAGCGCCCCCATCTTGATGGAGGCGCCCAAGAGAGCCACCAAGTTCGCAGCCAACGACGAATGGGGGAAGTTCTACCGGAAACAATTCGGCGTCTCCACCATGTCGCAGCCATTGGCCGTGTTGACCGGTGCTACTGCCGGTGCCACCGAGTCGTTCGTGGTGGTGCCCTTTGAGCTTGTGAAGATCAAGTTGCAGGACAAAACTTCCAAGTTCAACGGCATGGGCGAGGTTGTCAAGCACATCTTGAAGGAAAACGGGCCCTTGGGCTTGTACAAGGGCTTGGAGTCCACCTTGTGGAGACACATCTGGTGGAACGCCGGGTACTTTGGCTTGATCCACCAGGTGCGTACTTTGATGCCCAAGCCCAAGACCTCGACCGAGAAGACCTTGATCGACTTGACCTGCGGAACCATCGGAGGCACCTTCGGTACCATCTTGAACACGCCCTTCGACGTGGTCAAGTCGCGGATCCAGGCCGGCTCCACCAAGTACAAGTGGACCTACCCTTCGTTGGTCACCGTGGCCAAGGAGGAGGGCTTTGCTGCCTTGTACAAGGGTTTTGTTCCTAAGGTGTTGAGATTGGGCCCTGGAGGCGGTATTTTGTTGGTGGTCTTCACTACTTGCATGGACTTCTTTAGAACCATCCACTATAAAGATTAGATCAATATATGCTATAACTGGCGCAACGCCTGCGCGAGCGACACCTCGAGCGGCTTGACCTTGGGCTCGGCGGGGTGTATCTCGAAGCCTGCCATGAGTTGCGTGACCTCCGGCGAGTCGGCGTCGGCGTCGAGCAACTCGGCGTGGCTCAACACCTGCCCTTGCACGAACCGCATGCACCGCCGCACGTTGTCCGGCCCGTCCACGTCCAACTGCCCGTGGTTCAACAGCACGAGGTACACCACCTCGGGCGCCGTGTCTGTAGCCAACAAGTAGTCCAAGACGTCGAGAAGCTCTACCAGAAGCGGCTCGATGCTGTGGCGGCCCGCAAACACCAACGCCGCCACCAACGCCTGCACGAGGTCGCGGGGCGGGTCTGTGCTGGCCACGATGGCCTTGACGAGACGCACGGCGTTGACGAAGTTCGGCACGTCGAGCCGCTTGGTCATGTTGAACCGGAGAAACACCGTCAACACGTCGAGCATGTAGGCGAGCGCCGGCTTGAGTCCCGGGCCCGCGGCGACCACGGGCGCCTTCTGGCGGCACAACTTCCACTTGTACTCGTCGATGGCGGAGTCGGCGATGGACTCAAGAGCGGCCATTTTGTCGAGCACCGCCAACACCAAGGTCGTGGTGCTGGCGCCGGCCTTGTGCTGGTACTGGAGGTGGTACGACGCCAAGCAGAGCCAGTTGGCGAAGGCCTCGTCGTGGGCAAACAACTCGGCGAACTGGGCGTTGTCTACGAGGGCTAGAATGTAGAGCGTCACCACGGAAAACTCCGGCACGGGGTAGAACTCGAGGCCCTGGAGCTGCAGGTGGCGGGCGCGGCGCGCGAGGTCGTCGGCGGCGTCGGCGTCACCTTCGAGCTGCGCCATGGCGTGGTTGTTGAGGTACCGGTCGAAGCTGAAGGTGTTGGCGGTGAGCCAGCCCCAGAACGACGCCTGCTGGAGCTGTACGTCGAGGAGGTCCGGGGAGTGGGCGTGGGCGTGGCGCACGCCGAGCTTCAACACGCTGGCGAACTGGAACGTGAGGTCGACGTACAGCTGTTCCGAGAAGTGTAGGCCGGCGATGAAGGCCGCGTCGCCGACGTGCTGCGCCCCGAGAACGTGCATGAGGTGCATGCGGGTGGCGAGCGGCCAGGGGCGGCGAAGGAGGGCGTAGAAGGCCGAGAAGCTGGGGAGAGCGAACGAGACCCGGGCCGAGAGCTTTGTCGCCGTGCACACGAGCGAGGCGAGCGTCTCGAGCGGCACGAGCGGCGCGGGAGCGTCCATAGAACCCGGCTCTGTCGGGTCAGCAGCATGCTGGTCGACGAGGGCGGAAACGAGGCCGAACACCGGCAGCGGCTCGACATTGGTGAAAAAAGCGGCGATTTCGCCGTTATCGACGCCGTGGGCTGCGTTTTTGTCCCAGACAGCGAGCCACGCGGCGCACCACACCTCGAGCACGCCTACAGTGTTGGCGGCGAGGCCCGCGTCGGCGTCGTTTAGCGATATTTCAAGGTATTTCTGCGCTGCGGCGAAAAGCTCGCCCCAGAACGGCCCCGGGCAGTTGGCGACGAAGCACGCGAGGAGCGCGTCGCGGTGGAGCGGCACAACGTAGGCGTAGTCCGGGTCACCGGCAAACACAACGGGGTAATTGGGCACCATGTAGCAGACGGTCCATTGAGGTCCCAAAACGGCATTTTCGCAGCTACTTAAGCAGTTGATGGCTCCACGGCGACATGAGCGATATTGAAATGGAGACGCTAAGCGAGTCGGACGACGCGCAGTTCGAGGGCTTGGGCGCCGAAGACTTCCACCGCAGCCCCGAGTTCCAGCGGGCGTGGGACGTCTACAAGGGCCAGGCTGGCGTGCCAAGGCGCACGGCGTGGGCGGTTTTGGCGGCGGTGGTGGGCGCCTGGGTGGTCATGGTGGTGGTGTACCTGCAGACGGCGGTGGCGGTGGTGCCGGGGAGCTGGCGGGTGGGCACGAACGTCGAGTTTGGCGGCGCCAACGTCACGTTGAGCCCGTTCAGCGCCAAAAACACCGCTTTGGGGCTTGACCACTGGCGCTCCGGCATGTTCTACGGCGAGTTCCGCCTGGTGGACTGGGTGGACGACGAGCGGTACGTGACGGCGGCGCTGGGCGGGCGGCGGCTCGTGGTGGCGCCGGAATCGGGCGCTTCGTTTGCGGTGGTCGACAAGAGCCAGTTCTCCTACAAGAACACGTTTTTCTACGTCCAGCGGCTCCAGGTGAACCCGGCGCTCCCGGTGGACGACCCCGCCGTCTGGCACATCGTCGTCACCGACGCGGTCGACCAGTGGCGCCACTCGTCGTACGCCCTCTACTGGCTCTACCGGCGCCAGACCAACGAGCACATCCCCATCCAGCCGCACATGGCGCTGCCGCAGGAGCTGTTGCGGCCCGAGGCGCTCGCCAAGCTCCACTTCGCCCGCTTCACGCCGCAGGGCGACACGGTGGTGTTTGGCGCCGACCACGACTTGTATGTGTTGTCGATCGACGACATGGCGGTGACCCGCATCTCCGACGACGGCGCGGCCGCCATCCTCAACGGAAAGTGCGACTGGGTCTACGAGGAGGAGGTCACGGCCACAGACACCTTTTTCTGGGTGTCGCCGGCGCAGAACTGGCTCGCGTACGTGAAAACCGACGACTCCAACGTCTACGACTACGAGCTCGACTTCTACGTCAAGACGCCCGACGAGATCGGGCTCCCGGGGCCGGACACCCCGGCGCAGTACCCGGTCAAGCGCAAAATCAAGTACCCCAAGCCGGGCACCCCCAACCCCCAGGTGTCTTTGCACTTGTACGACTTTGTCAACCACAAGACCCGCCAGGTGGATGTGGGCGGCGGCAAGTTGTCGGTGCTCTACGACGCGGCGTTCCTCGACGACGACCACCTTCTCATCAAGGAAACCGACCGCACCAGCAAGTACTACGTCAAAAAAGTGTACCAGGTGTCCACCGACACCTACACGCAGATCGAGGCGTTCAACGCCACCGACGAGTACGGCGGCTGGATCGAGAAGCTGCCGCCGGTCACGGTGGTCGACGGCGGCTACATCGACCGGCGGGTGATCGACAAGCGCACCCATCTCGTGTACTTCCGGCACCCGTTGGACACGGAGCCGCAGGTGTTGACGCAGGGCGCCGCCTGGGAGGTCCGCGAGGACGCCCCGGTGGTCTACAACGTCAACACGCACAAGGTGTACACGTTGGCGACGATGCGCAGCTCCATGGACTCTCATGTGATCATGATTGACCTCAAGGACTCGGCTGTAGAGGCGCTCACCGACATCGAGCACGACGGCGTGTACGAGATGGGGGCGTCCAAGGGCGGGCGGTTCCTCGAGCTCAAGTACATGGGCCCCGGGGCGCCGTGGCAGCGCATCGTGGACATGTCGAAGGTGCACCACCAGGACGAGTTCCGCCAGGCGCTTTCGCCCAAGCCGCTCAACGACATCAAGGCGTTCGAGAAGCGTGTGGCGGCGGTGAACCTCCCGACGCGGCTCCACAAGACCGTCAAGCTCGGCAAGGTCAGCGTCAACGTGATCGAGATTCTCCCGCCGAACTTCGACGCCAAGGGCCCCAAGAAGCACCCGGTGTTGGTGCACGCGTACGGCGGCCCCGGGTCGCAGACCGTCGACAAGAGCTACATTGTTGGGTTCGAGGACGTGGTCAGCGCCCAGTTGGACGCCATCGTGTTGATCATCGACCCGCGGGGCACCAAGGGCCAGGGCTGGGAGTTCAAGGCGTGGGCCAACAATCGCATCGGGTACTGGGAGGGCCGCGACATCATCAACGTCGTCAACAACTACCTCGTCGACAATGCCCAGGTGGTGGACGCCTCGAAGGTGGCGCTCTGGGGGTGGTCGTACGGCGGATTCACGACGCTCAAGACGCTCGAGCTCGACAAGGGCGACGTGTTCAAGTTCGGCATGGCCGTGGCGCCCGTCACCAACTGGCTCTTCTACGACTCGATCTACACCGAGCGGTACATGAACTTGCCGCTGGAGAACCCGAACTACGGCACCACGGCGCGGATCTCCAGCGCCGGCAGCTTCAAGGCGGCCACGCGGCTCCTCGTGATGCACGGCACCGCCGACGACAACGTGCACCTCCAGAACCTGCTCTACTTGCTCGACCAGCTCAACGCGGCGGCGGTGGAGAACTACGACGTGCGGTTTTTCCCCGACAACGACCACGCCATCCGCTACCACAATTCCAACGTCATTGTGTACGACAAGCTCTTCCACTGGCTCAAGGATGCGTTCAGCGGCAAGTTTGACGACCAGGAGTTTCTATAGACTGTATAATAAAACATCACGTGACACCCATCTCAAGCCATCGCAGCTCATCTCAAACTTTTCAGCAAGATGGGAAAGGTCAGTAAGTCGACCAAAAAGTTTCAGAAGAAGCACTTGAAGCACACGTTGGACCAGCGCAAGGAGGTCAAGAAGCACAACCAGCTCATCGGCTCCCGAAAGAAAAAGGGCTCCAAAACCGAAGATGAGCCCAAAAAACCCAGAGAGGTCTTCGATGATATGAGCGTAGACCAATTCTTCGAGGGCGGATTTGAGGTGCCCAAGGAGAAGAAGACCAAGGCCAAGAAGGTTGAGACGCCGGTCGAGAGTTCCGACGAGGAGGACCCCGAGGACTTCGAGAAGAACATGAAGGGCTTGGAAGAGAAGGACCCCGAGTTCTACAAGTATTTGCAGCAGAACGACAAGGGCTTGTTGGACTTTGAGGCGGTGAACCCGTTGGACGCCATGAGCGAGGACGAGGACAGCGAGGATGACGACGAGGAAGAAGAAAAGCCGGCAAAGAAGGAAAAGTCCCAGCCCAAAAAAGAAGAGCTCACGGCGCAGTTGGTGGCCAAGTGGAGCAAGGACTTGGACAAGCCCACGCCCAAGACCATCAAGAGCGTGTGCATCGCCTTCAAGGCGGCAATTAACGTCAACGACGACTCCAACGACTACAAGTACACGGTGACCGACGTCAATGCGTTCAACGAGTTGATGCTCTTGGCGTTGAAGAAGGTGCCGGAGGCGGTGCAGAAGCTCGTCAAGTACAAGACCAACGCCAACGGCGTCCGGACCATTCCGCAGAAGAACGACAACGTCAAGGCGCTCTCAGCGATCTTGAAGAGCCACGCCGGCTCGTACATCACGTTGTTGAACGACATCAACAATACCGAGACCGCCGCCCTTGTGTTGTTCTCGTTGCAGGAGGTGTTCCCCTACTACTTGAGTCACAGAAAGCTCCTCAAAGAGCTCTTGACCGCCGTCACCAACATCTGGTCCTCCACCACCGAGACCGAGATCCAGATCGCCACGTTTGCATTCTTGAACAACGTGTGCAAGGAGTTCCCCAAGTCCATCTTAGAGACCGTGTTGAAGCTCACCTACACCGTGTTCCTCAAGAACTGCCGTAAGACCAACTCCTACACCATGCCGCTCTTCAACTTCTGCAAGAACTCGGCCGCCGAGTTGTACGGCATCGACGAGAGCTTGTCGTACCAGGTGGGCTTCGAGTACGTCAGACAGTTGGCCATCCACCTCAGAAACAGTATCAGCGCCACCTCCAACGCCAAGGAAGGCTTCAAAACCATCTACAACTGGCAGTTCTGCCACTCGCTCGACTTCTGGTCCAGAGTGTTGGCCCAGCACTGCAACCCCGAGAAGGAGTTGTTGAACCACAAGAACAAAGAGTCGCCATTAAGACAGTTGATATATCCGTTGGTGCAAGTTACGCTTGGGGCAATCAGACTCATCCCCACCGCCCAGTTCTTCCCATTGCGGTTCTACTTAATAAGGTCATTGATCCGTTTGTCACAAGCCACCGGAGTGTTCATTCCTATTTTCCCGCTTGTTTCGGAGCTCTTGACGTCCACCGCCATCACAAAGTCGCCCAAGAGATCGTCTTTGGCGGCTTTCGACTTTGAAAACAATATCAGAGCCAACCAGGCTTACTTGGGCACCAAGATCTACCAGGACGGAATTTGTGAGCAGTTTGTGGAGTTATCCTACGAGTTCTTCGTCTTGTACTGTAAGAGCATTGCATTCCCTGAGTTGGCTACGCCGGCTATCATCAGTTTAAGAAGATTTATCAAAAAGTCCAAGAACGTCAAATTCAACAAGCAGTTGACCCAGTTGATCGAGAAGTTGAACGAAAATGCTACGTTTGTCAGCGGTAAGCGGTCCAACGTCGAGTACGGTCCTTCCAACAAGGCTCAGGCTCAATTGTTCTTGAAAGACATGAAATGGGAAAAGACTCCTTTGGGCCAGTACGTCGCTGTGCAGAGACAGGCCAAGGAACAGAAGGCCAGACTCTTGAGAGAGGCCATGGAGGCCGAAGAGAAGGCCAAGAGCGAACAAAAGGAAGACGACTCCGATATCGAGTTGGACCAGGTGGACGACGAAGACGACGACGCCGAAGACTCCGAGTAACGCCAGCCCTTCATTTCACGACATTACTAATCATACATAGAATATACTATAAAGGTTATAAACACTACAACTAGAGCCGGATGAAGATCCACAAGTACTAATTCGACTTTCTTGGTAGACGGTTTTAGAATTGTTATGTATCGCTAGCCCAGAAAAGAAACGCCAGCTCGAGGCGGCTTCATGTTTTAGGCAGTGCTTTCGTCTTCAGCATTGGGCAGAATTTTGGGCGTAATTCCACAAGAACGTTCGGCTTGTGCAAGAGATATGAAAGCTACAAAGGGCTGCAAAGACCGGCTACAAATACAAGAGCTACAGTACTCAGTAATTACTGTTGGGCCTGACATTCGAGTTCGTTATCTTGCATTAAAAAGAAACTGAAAATTGGTTTCATAACGGTGACAGGTCCCAGCGGTATTTAAAAATAGACTGGCCAGAAAAGAAGATTCTCTAGCGAATATTCCAATCGGCTTTCTAGAATATCGACTAATGGCGGTTTGCCGTCAAATTTTGACGTGACCATGAACTACGTTGGCGTTAATGTTTACAGAAACTCCACCACTACAACGAGCGGTCTTCAATGGTGTCGTTCGCTAGAATAGATCGCCAAAGAGCCATAATTGGAACATGCCTAAAAAATATCAGACATTAAAATTGTGCCATGGCCGATTAGCAAGATGTCCCTTTGCGTCCAGCAGTTCGTAAAACATTGCCACAGCGCATTGGTGCATGTGGGAGAACGGTATGTAGAGTTCCTCTGGAAGAAGACGGCTTCTTTGTTCTCGCTGCCAGATTTTAAGTATTCCAGGCAGAAAGCGAATAAAACGTTTAAAACATTTGACATAGAACCCCCCAAATCGAAACAAACTTCGATCCCCAATATTCGTTGGAACTATAATTGGGCATTAGTTCAATTAATTCTGGATGTGGCCAAATATGATTATTATTTGTCTTTTTCATGTAGGTATGTATCACGTCCACCTGCCAAAACGAGAATAGTTAATTACGAAGTGAGCCAGGAGCTTCAGGCGCCATCATAAAGGGTATATAATGGCCTGAAAACGTAGTCTAATTGTCATCGGGATGCATCTTTTTGCAGTACTTGTCTTGGGCTATTTTGCAATAGTTCATGCAACTTATGGCAGCTATGAACCGTTCCCGCTTTGTCCTAAACAGAACTTTGAATCACACAGCAGGACTGAGAATATACCCAAGGCTCAGATCTCCATCACAAAAGTCGTTCCAAATGCCGACGGTACGTGGAGAGTAACGGTCAAATTTTTTGCAGCCGCTGGAATGCCACTTTCAGCTTTGACTGAACTAAAAATTATGGGTTTTGGCAGCACCAAGGTCCTCTACTCCACGAACTCCAAGATCTACGAGATCACTGATACCAGGTCATGGGTTGCCGAAATCAATGTGAAGTCTCGGCCAATCGGGGACTATAAGAATTGTATGCCCTCTTTCCAGATCCAATATGACTGGTGTTCAGCTGGGTCCAACAATTGGTCTGCTTGTCGCTCTTGGCCTTACAAGAAGTCGTATGATTACATCACCGGGTGCAATAACTACAACCCTGTGACAGGAGAATCACAAAACGATGGCCCCGATTATTGTTGGCATCATCCGACAAAACCGTCAGACAAGTCCAGTGAGATTGTTGAGTCTAGTGAGGCTCCTGAGTCATCGGATATTGCAGAGTCCAGCGAGGTTTCAGAGTCAAGTGAAATAACGGAGTCCAGCGAAATCTCTGAGTCTAGTGAGATCTTCGAGTCCAGTGAAGAAACAGAGTCTAGTGAAGAGACGAAGTCTAGTGAAGTTTTAGAATCTAGTGAGGTCTCTGAGTCTAGTGAAGAGACAGAGTCTAGTGAAGAGACAGAGTCTAGTGAAGAGACAGAGTCTAGTGAAGAGACAGAGTCTAGTGAAGTTTCAGAGTCTAGTGAAGTTTCAGAGTCTAGTGAGTTTTCAGAATCTAGTGAAGTTTCAGAATCTAGTGAAGTTTCAGAATCTAGCGAAGTTTCAGAATCTAGCGAAGTTTCAGAATCTAGCGAAGTTTCAGAATCCAGTGAAGAGACCGAATCCAGTGAAGAGACCGAATCTAGTAACGAAACAGAGTCCAGTCAAGAAACGGAATCTAGTGTACAAACGGAGTCGAGTGATGTTTCGGAGTCTAGTGAAGTATCAGAATCTAGTCAGGTTACAGAGTCCAGCAAAGAAACGCAGTCCAGTGAAGAGACAGAATCCAGTCAAGAAACGGAGTCTAGCGAAGTCTCAGAGTCTAGTGAGGTGACCGAGTCCAGTGACGTTTCGGAGTCCAGTGAAGCTACTGAGCCGAGCGAAGAAACGAAGTCCAGTGAAGAAACCAACTCTAGTGAAGTAACGGAGTCTAGTGAAGCAGCTGATTCTAGTGGGGTAACCGAGTCTAGTGGGGTAACCGAGTCTAGCGAAGAAACGGAGTCTAGCCAAGTTTCGGAGTCCAGTGAAGAAACGGAATCCAGCGAAGAAACAGAATCTAGCGGCGCTTCTGAGTCCAGCGAAGAATCGGGGTCCAGCGAAGTAACTGAGTCTAGTGGGGTAACTGAGTCTAGTGAAGCACCTGAGTCATCAGATATTTTTTCGGGGTCCAGCGATATTACCGAATCTAGTGATCTTCCAGAATCCAGCGATCTCCACGTATCCAGCGATCTTCCAGAATCATCTGATTCACCAGAGTCTAGCAACTTTACTGAGTCCAGTGATCTTCCACAATCATCTGATTCTAGTGATGTTGAATCTAGTACGGTCACAGAAACTAGCGATGCTCCAAATAGCTCCAACCTGTCCAACTCATTAACACCCACGAATGAAACAACCAACACCACGCCTCAGGCTGAAACAACTGTGACTATTTGTTCAGGGCAAATATGCACGACTGAAACTAGGCAAATTTCTCCTCATACAACTGTTTCGACCAAAACTGGTATCGAGAAAACAACTATTACCATAACGTCTTGTGGAGAACAAACATGTGGCGAATTTACCGTGGTCACCGGTCTTACTACAATCATTGAAGCTACGACGACATACATAACCTACTGTGATATCCCTGGTGAAAATTCGCCAAGTTTCCCTACTCAAACAATTACAGAATGCAATAACGGTGAATGCAACGAGGTTTTGGTTATTGCTGGAAGCCTGAGCACTTTGTATGGCGTACAGGTACAAGCTTACACTACTTTGGGAACAGTTGCTGTGCTTCCGGAGGCGCTAGAAGTGCCTGAAGCAGGTTCGGGAACCCAAATAGGAGTTGAAGTAGGCTTGGGCACACAAATATCCACAGTGACACCATTGGCTATTCAACCCGCAGTGACCACAGTGGCCATTCATTCTGCGATGACCACAGAGGTCGGTCAGCCGGTGGTGGCAACAGAGGCAATTCAAGCTGGATCCACCTCCTCTGAATTTTCAGTTTCTGGTTTATTTATTTCTGCTTTCGAAGCAAGGGCAGGCACCTTCAAAAACTTTTCGATGCTTTCCATGATCATAAGCGTGGCTCTCATGATAGTTTAAAGTATCCCAATAATTTCGGTCTTGGTACTTTAGTATTTCTTCTTTCTTCACTTAGTATTTATTTCGTTCGAATAAAATTCCTTGTTTCGTTAAAAATGCCATTCTTGTTCCACTGCGTACCAGAGAGAGACATCATTGCACCCATCAATTGTTGCAGTTCATGCCGTTAATGGTGAGTGTTATTCGATTGACAGCTGTATGTTTTTTCTGACTAACCTCGTGGTTTTTGGGATGAGATGTTCATGGAATTTCAGTGTGGTAGACTGCAAATCAATGTAGAGTCTGTAACAATTTAAACTCTCCTAGAATCTGCAATTAAGATTGATTGATCTATGCAAAAGCTAATTCAATATTGAAAGCCTAATTGACAAACGTGAATAAATTTGCTTTCAATTTGTCAAATCGTTGCCGATCCTGGAAAAGCTAAACCTATAAAGAAGCCAATTAAGCAAAGAAATTGGAAACAAATTCTTCGACAGAAAGTTCGTTGTCAAGTAAACGAGATTTCACAACTATGACAGTAACTTGCAACGGAATCTCGCTAACAGAATCTTGAGTTGAAGCTTAGATCTCTAAATACGAGACCTATGCGATGCAATATGAAGTGGAATGAGATCGTCGTTGTAGATCTCTGACAAAAAAAAAAGCGGCCGTAAACATTGGAGATTTTCACTTGAATCAATTACGAAGGATTGTTGAAAAGTCAAGGATATTTCACACATACTGGATATAATTATGAACTTGAGTACGATTATAACACCTGATCCCAAACCATAATCGATTTGCTGGCATCTAAAGAACGCCAGCAACAATAAAACACTCAAATACGAATTGTGAAATAATACAAATTTCAAGCTGGACACGTCATCCAAGACTTTGTGCTTTGTTTACAATGGACAATTGTATGCCAATTATATCCCTGTGTAATTGGTCCTCCGACTGCCAAAATTTAGATATGATGAGCGAGATCAACATAAAGGCTGTGTACTATAATTCGCTACACCAATCTTCTAATCAGTAGTCCAGTAAGTTGAGGGTGATGTACTCAGCCACATAAGCTGGCTTTGGCCAATATATGTGATGCAGAGTCCGAATTATTGTACATATCGACATTGCATCGCATGAAAGAAGTTTCATACTTTTCCCTACATGTTTCTGGTTATGAGCACATTGGTAATATACGCTGGAACTTGTTATTATTACAGTTGTTCTCTGTAGTGACCCACTTCCACACAGCTGGCTACAAGTCAGTATTCTAGAAGGTAAGACATGATGAACATGCTTCATTGCCTAAATTACCCTTCCAAGTTCAACTATCTGGGAACATGTGGCGCAGACTAAATATTTTAAGTGCTTAATTTCATTTCTAGAAGAAAAATTTCGCAAGCGATGTAAAAAGTAAAAAGTTGAAAAGGAGAACTACTGTTTTAGTAAAAAAACGATGGCAACTATATCAATATCGTGCAATTGGAAGTGCTAATTACTCCCGAAATTTAGTTATGATACCAATCGTTATTCTGTAGATCTTTCTTCGAGGACTCGAGAATCCATGCAGAACACTGGGGCAGTTATTATTTTTTTTCAAAAAAGGAAATTTCATCCAAGTAAAATTTCATTGCTGCCCCAAATAACACTGACCATAACATCTGCCAATGTTGAATATCCCTCAATAAATCAGTTGAAACACCATGATTTTATGTTACTGCTATGATTGGGTCAATGAATAAGTCAAAAATTTTTATGATGTGGTACTTACGAGAAAACTAAACTCTAATCGGTTATTCCCATACTAAAGTTACGAGGGGTCTGGGGCTACTAACATTACTGTTTTGAAAAGTTCGGATGAAAGCGAATAACGGTTATTTGTAAGGATTATTAATGCCGGAAGCACATAGAAAGTCGGAATGCACAACAACTATTGTCACCAATATGCACCTCGAAATTCGTAACTATTTCTCGCTTGTCTATTTTGCAGAAATTTGATTGGATGATAATTATAGTAGCGTGAGTGATCGGCTGTTTTATTTTTTTGGCTGACGCAACTGAAAGAAATTCGGCGATAAGCATCGTGAAAAGTTTTTTTGTCATAGCTAGGATAACCTTCACCGATTACTCAATGACAAACACTTACCAGAGGTAGCGTTTACATATGAAGCAAACTCAATGTATAACGTAGAGCTATAGAATAGTAAGCCTTAAGTTAAAATTTAATTTTGGCTCTCAATGATCAAGGGACTGGTTTTATACGTTTTATTGCAATAGTAGGCGAGAGAATTTTTTTACGTTAGTTCGCTTATATTGTTTTCGTAAAATGAACGTTCTGCTGGCCCAAGTGATGCGAGTCGCCTGCTTTGGCCTACACACAGGGTAGGAGCCACCTTAGTAGAAGGTTGTTGAATACCAGAGGGTACTAAACCCGGAGTGTGACCAACACTCTGAATTTCAATCTCTATCAAAATATCGCCTTGTTGTCTCAAAATGCTAAATTTATTACCAAAAGCGTAATAAATTGTCAATCCTATTTGCTTGTCCTTTGTAAGCGTTAGTCAGCAGATTTATTATTGTTGGAACTGTTGGTTTGGCTCATCCATTTGCCTACTAGATTCTATACCCACGTTTGCTGCTTATATTTACGGTGGCTTTACGGTGACTTGCCGATTTTTAAGATTTACTAGTTGATCAAATTTATCACCTGATAAACCTTTGAGACAAATGTTCCCCAGGATAATAATCTGAAGTAAGATTCTTACGGGTGCAGATGGATATCCGGCCGCGGGCTTATATACGAAATAATAAATGTAATTATTATCTGGAAGTACTTGGTCAAGTAAAAAAATGAAACGTATTCACGAAGAAACTACCTGTAATCGGGACAGAACTCAACCTTTGTAGAAGTGCATCGTAACAACAATACGATGAAATGTAAGTAATTAAACTATAAGTTGAACTGTTTCATCGCTGTGCACACTGCATATATTGTTTTGCGGGTGTCAAATGGCTCAAAATTGAAATTAGCTCAAAAACAGCCGACTAACATTTACGTTTTGCTTCACAAGATTGTTTCTAGAAGTCTTCAAAAATAATAATATGCTAGTTCGCCGTTGAAATTCACAATGCGTCAGGCATTTACTTTAATTTTTTAGTCTAATTTGGGCAACCTATGAAAGACCACCATTAGGTAGAACCAGAAAATAAGCCTGTTAATCCTTTCTAGATGACTTAAATTTAGTTGATTGTTAAAAATTTCCACCCATATAAATAGACAGAGATCCACTTGTACAATAATACAGATTAAAATGCAGTTCTATTTGGTTCTATTTGGTCTCTTAGCAGCTGTGTTGGCTGACTATCAGCCTTATGCCTTATGTCCCACACAAAAATTCGACTGGCACAGCAGAATGGTGAACTTTCCTCCAGCAGATATTTCTATCACCAAAGTGGTTCCTAACAGTGACGGTACTTGGAAAGTAACCATCAACTTCTCCTCCTCCATCGGCATGTCCCTCTCATCATTGTCTGAGTTGAAAATTTTGGGTATCTCAAAAGTTTTATTCTCTAGAAATATGAAAATCAACGATATAACAGACCCTAATCACTGGAGTGCCGAAGTCAATGTCCGTGCAAGATCCATTGGCAGTGCTACTACCTGTATGCCCTCATTCCAAATTCAGTATGACTGGTGTTCCGCTGGTGTTACCGACTTTTCCTCATGCAACCTGTGGACCTACCAAAGGTCATACGACTACATCACCGGATGCGACAACTATGACCCAAGCACTGGATACTCTCAGAAAGACGCCTCTGATTATTGTTGGGGCTATGTTCCACCTCAAGAAGATTCTTCTACTCAATTGTCCAGCGACTATTCGATCAGTGTGACTTCTTCGGGTACTCCTTCGGTATCTAGTGACAAGTCTTCAGCAAATGAGGCATCAGGTGTGGAATCGCAAGCAAGTGAATCCGCATCCTCTTGGGTGGCAAGTGAGTCAAGTGAAATTGTTCCATCCAGTGAAATTACCGCATCAAGTGAAACTTCCCAAAATAGTGAAAATTTTGCATCCAGCGATTTTTCTTCTGAAAGCTTAATACCTGACACCAGCTCTGACGTTACATTACCATCGGTGAAACCAAGCAACACAGCATCCACTGAAGACATCCAATCTAGTGAAGACATCCAATCTAGTGAAGACATCCAATCCAGTGAAGACATCCAATCTAGTGAAGACATCCAGTCTAGTGAAGACGTCCAGTCTAGTGAAGATCCTCAACCAACTGAGAGCAGTACCACTTTAAGAAGACCTCCTATTATTCCCATCCAGCTCAGTCTTGATCTCGGTCAATCATCAGAATACGATGGACTGATTACGTCTAGTGAAAGCACTGCAGCTAGTGAACCTACAGACTTCATCTCATCTGAAGTGTCTGTCTCTTCCGAAGCTTCTGTCTCGTCTGAAGACGCTGTCTCTTATGAAAACTCTAATTCATCTGAAGCTTCTGTCTCATCTGAAGCCTCAGTCTCAACTGAACCATCCGTCTCGTCTGAAGACGCTGTCTCTTCTAAAAACTCTGTTTCATCTGAAGTCTCTGTCTCTTCCGAAGTCTCTGTCTCTTCCGAAGCCTCTGTCTCTTCCGAAGATGTTGCTTCTTCTGAAGCTTCTGTTTCATCTGAAGTCTCTGTCTCTTCCGAAGCCTCTGTCTCTTCCGAAGCCTCTGTCTCTTCCGAAGATGTTGCTTCTTCTGAAGCTTCTGCCTCATCTGAAGCTTCCGTCTCTTCTGAAGCTTCTGCCTCATCTGAAGCTTCCGTCTCTTCTGAAGCTTCTGCCTCATCTGAAGCCTCTGTCTCATCTGAAGCATCTCTTCCATCTACTGAAGCCATAGCATCACGTGGATCTCCAGCATCTAGTGATGATGTCGTATCCTCTGACGAAGCTATTTCATCCATCGAAGCTATCCCATCCCAATCTAGCGAGGCTTCAGCATCTAGCGAAGCAGTGTCATCCGATCCGACTGTGACATCCAATGAACAATCGTCTTCAAGCCAAGACCCAGCATCAAGCGACTCGGAGGCCACTGGTTCTGTATCATACAACGAATCATTCTCGTCCGAAGAAGCTTTACCATCTAGTTCATTTTCTGAAGCATCCAGTGTTCTCAGTATCTCTTCAGTGGCCAGTGACATTGCTGCTTCCTCTGCATCCAATGGAGCTCAATCTTCCAGTGGAAACCCATCCTCTGATGTTTCTGTGTCTAGTGACTATTTGTCATCTGAGGTAACTTCCTCCGTCGAAAGCGGAGCAAGCGACGCTAGTCAATCAAGTGAGATCCCATCTCAGTATGAAAGCTTCAGCTCTAGTGTCGTTTCTGAAACCGAGTCCAGTGATTCTTCTTCGAGTACTGAAACTTTTTCCAGTGGTGTGGCCAGATTCAATGAAAGTTTGAGCACCATTGCCTCATTGAGCGAATCTTCTGAAGTGTCGGCCTCTGACTTTGTCAGTGCTTCTGAATACAGCCAATTATCACTGACAATCAGTTTATCTGAGACTACCGGTGAGATTAGTTCATCTGACGTATCTTCTACCGACCCTTCCAGCAACGAGTCCACAGTTACTGGTTCTTCATTCTCTGGTTCAATTCAGACCGGATATTCTTCTACTGGAGCAAAATCTACCGACAGTTCTTTGAGTTCTCAGGTTTCCGCTTCATATTCCGTTTCTCAGGAATCTTCGTTGACAAAGAGCAACAGCTCTCCAAATGGCAAGTCAAGCTCAACAGTTGATACATCTTCACTTGCTGATCCTTCTGAAGTAGACATTTCTGTGTCCTCTTCAGTTTCATTGACTACTAATACAGTCTCAGTGAAATCATGCTCTGATGACAAATGTTCCCAGTTTGTTGCTTCGACAGAAACAACTACTTCTACTGACTTTGTGAACACCACTAGATACCCACATATCTCGTCTGATGTATCCAAGACGGTTATCACTGTAACTTCTTGTTCTGCTAACAAGTGTTCTGAAGTTCCAGTTACAACTGGTTTAACGACTATTACAGAGAAAAACACCATCTATACCACCTACTGTCCCTTGACCACCGAGTCTGAAAAATCCCAAACTGCATTCACAATCATCACAATCACATCTTGCATCAACAAAAAGTGCACGGAAGTTCCAGTGACCACTGGAGTTTCGTTGTCAACTGACGGCACAAACATTTACACATCATTTTATCCTTTGACAAAAGAAACAGAATCCGCCAAACCAAGCTACTCCACTGTCTCTAAGTGTTCTGGCGAGGAATGTCCAGAAGTTGCAACTGTGACAGTCAGCACCGAGATCAACGGTACTACTGTTTCTTCGAACCAAAAACCATCTGTGACATTGTACACTTCTGAAACCAGCGAAGCTGTTGTTCAAAGTCACACAGTGCTTACTTCTAGTCAAAGCACTTCTGTTTCTGTTACTTTAATTTCTGCATATGAAGGAAGCGCTTCTTCTACCACCAAAGGTCTCTCGATCTTCTCGATTTTTGTTTACTTTTTTTTCACCATGCTTTAGCTTGAGTGGAGTTTAATAGAATTACATATATAGTTTTCGTAATAGATTATCTTAGATTTTTCATGGAAACGTACATAAAGAAAGATCTGATTGCAGGTTTATAGATGTGTTTTAGTCCAAATCGAGATTCTCCACAAAAAAAGGTATGAAATCAACTATTGGTTCAATAAACTGAATGAATCATTTGTGCTTGCTCCAACCCATTCACCTATTCAGACGGTAACCATAAAAATAGAGCCACTATAATATGCACTGGTATATCCTGTTTATATTCGATTAGGCACCAAAACTGAAATATAATGGTGCTACCGATAAGAGAACTTTATCGTTCAAGCGACACGAGGAATAAGGATTGTGATAATCTTCAGCAGAAATTGTTCTAGATGGGGGCAAGGGAAATCAAATTCGCCCAATGTTCTTGCATATGCACGGCTCGGTCGATCTGAGGATGCTTTCACAAGCAACTCTAGAAAGGCATTTAAAATTTTAATAGCAGGCGGGACCACAAGGTTATTTCTTCAATTATTACATATCGCTCTGATTCGCCACACCTCTTCGGAGCAACCTTGGAGATTTGCATTGATTGAACAAATCGAAGTCCCAGCCGAAAATTTACGAGAATTCAGTCGCTGAGTTACATTTTACCGCTTCACAGTAACATGGTTGAAGGTAAACCAAATCACATCACCCAAATGACATGTTTGTTCAATTTAGGGGTAGCTATAGTGCATTATTTTCTTCTAGTAAAAAAATTTCTATGACCTCAGTCCACGACATCAACCGAAAGGTCAAGAGCCCAAACATACACCCGGCCGCTAGAAAATAATTAGTCTGAATGAATATGTTGGGATAGCAAGTGTTCTGTTGGGAGTGTACTGCCTGGCAACGCCATAAGTGGAATAAAGTCCAGTCACCTCTTGCCTCGCTTTCAAAAAAATAAAAAAAAAACAGAACGAAAACAGATTTAATAAGTCCGTCCCTTTCAGAATGAATTATCAAGAAGTTGCAGCAACAAATAAATAGTTGTTGTGCATTTCAAATTACTCAAGGTTGTTGACATCGCAACTGCAGAGTGGAATATTACTTTGGAAGCTCTTAATTTGATCTGGAACCGTTTTTTATGCTCATTGACGCCTCAGGTTGATTTTGATCGACTATTTACCTTTATAAGGAAGTGGTAGCCGGCAAACGAGAAGTAGTCTTCCTATTATAGAAAATTTAATATTTTTAGTTTCTACTTTCGCCTAGTCTAGAAGTTTCCGTCCATAAACGAGGTTTTCGTCTATTCTTGATGTGAGCGGTATTTTAAAAATCTACAATTTCAATCTAGACGAACAGGTACTGCATATCTTTACTAGAGAAGCAGATGAAATATCTATAACGCCCAACTCCGATGTCGTCACTTGCCCACAGTTTTGAATTTCGATATTCTGTCTCAATGTTACTCGAAAAGAATCCAATGTTTACGAGGTTAGTTTTTATCACCTTCCCACTTCGGTGATATCATCCGTCTAATCAGAAGTGCTTGGAAAACAGAAATACAACGAAGCCCCAAAACTCCCCTCGAAACCTGCGCCGAACGTTTTCGAGATGCCAAGTTCAAAAACTCCGACTACATGATTGACCATTATTACTGAGGTAGTTCCAGCAACATCCGTTACATATCAGGTGTCATTCCAAGAGTAGACTGTTTGGTTAAAAAAGAGATTGAGTTAAAGTATTATTGATCTTGTTTTCTATTTTAAGGGACCACAGCGAACAGTATGAATCCCGAATTAACATAAGAAAAGAAACATAAAACACATTCTTTCGGGTTCAAGTAGCCCGAAGCCCTTTGTTTGCTCTAAACATTCATAGAGATTAACTACTTCAATCAGTCATCATTCCACTATTGCCCAGAAACGCTTGGCTATTGTGTTAGAATGCAGAAGCCTGCCAAAATCCTTTACGCATGGAAATTCTTCTTTAAACTTTTTGTTCACAAATATTGTTGTAAGTTTATGGGTAAGTGAAGATTGACACTGGACCGTGTCAATAAACAATCCAGTTCATAATAAGTAAAACTCAATGAGAGCTAAGCTGAGGTCCTAACGTCAATCCAAGTCAAAATCGGCCTATGCGTCAAAAATGTATAACAGAACTTTATTCAGTGTAAAAAAAAATCATTTACTCACCGAAATGCTATTTCAGGCGAATACGAGAGAGCACATCTGAAACCAATATCCACAAAGTATACTAGAAATCATAGAAAGTAGAGCTACGTATTTTGAATTTCTTTCTACTAACTTTGGTAGAGAAACAGAACAAACCCTTGCCCGTAAAGTAATACTAAAGAATGTATTTCTATTTCCTGTTTTCAAGTCGCCAAAGTCGTCAAACTTTGGATTATTTGTTTCACGTAACTCACCTTCGTAAACTATAATTGTTCCTTAACCTATTTTAAGCGATTTTGCAATTCTTTACATGAAGTTCATGCAAGAGACATTCCGAGCTCTTACCTTGGATGTTAACCATACCATTTTTATCTTATGTATAAAAGCCCCAATAATTCACCCGAGGCAATAATATTAGTCGATGATTCATTGGGTATCATTACTTTCATTGCTCTTTGGAGTAGTGTTGTCGAAAGAAATTACTGGTGTTTTCACATCATTTGATTCTTTAGAATACGAGGCTGCAGCTTCATATCCCGTAATAACACCCCAAACACCAAATTGGATAGCTAAAGTTGCTTGGCTGATAAAAGGATCAAATGTTGAATCGGGTGACACTTTCACTTTGAAAATGCCATGTGTATTCAAATTTACTTCGAAAACTAGCACCGTTCAATTAAAAGCTGGAACAACAGTTTTTGCTAACTGTGAGTTGCATGGAGGTGAACTCATAGTCCCATACTCCACTCTTACATGTACTGCCACCGATTCTGTTATATCCTCTACCGATGCCAATGGCTCTGTATCGTTTCCATTGACATTCAATGTTGGTGGCTCTGGTTTCGCAACCGATTTATCCAATTCCCAATGCTTCTCTTCGGGGACTAATTCGGTCACATTCTATGATGGAGACAAGGGAATTAGTGTCAATCAAAATTTCAACCCGGCTTTGAAGGTAAATATGGGAAGAGATGCAGCCTCTTTCTTTGTTCAAAATAGAGTCGTCCCCCAGCTTAACAAGCAACTCATTTACTTTCTTGGATATTCATGTCCAAAGGGTATTGCAAGTGGAACCATCGGCTTCACTTTACGTTCCGGTGGCAAAATAGATTGTGACAAAATTCATGTTGGTATCACAAATGACGTTAATGACTGGTATGCCCCAAAGACTGTGTCTACCGAGTTCCAGAAATCCGTTTCGTGTTCGGCAACTGAACTAATTGTGAATTACAACAACATTCCGGCAAATTACAGGGTGTTCATCGATGGCTTGAAATCTCTTGATAACCGTAATTTCAATATCTTTTACACTAATAGAGCTCAGTGCAATGGTGAGCCTAGATCGAAAGATAATTCTCAATCCATTAACTGGAGTGGCTACAAAGATGGTGACCCTGACTCTGATGGCAGTGAGGTTGATGTTATTCTTACTACATCCACATGGACTGGAAGTACCACAAAAGTCACTACTTTGCCTTACAATCCGACTACTGATAAAACCAAGACAATCGTGGTAGATGTTCCAGTGCCAACCACAACTATTACTACTACCTGGACTGGTAGCTTCACTACAACCGAGACCCATTCGGCTCCACCAGGTGAAACTGCCACAGTAATTGTTGAAATTCCAAAAAATATAACTACTGTTACAGAGACTTGGACTGGAAGCGTGACAACTACTCATACTGTGACTGGAACTGAAACTGACACTGTAATCATTGATGTTCCAGTGCCTACTACCACAATTACTACTACTTGGACTGGTTCATTCACTACGACAGAAACTCATACTGCCCCACCAGGCGAAACTGCTACTGTAATTATTGAACTCCCAAAGCCTTCTACTACCATTACTGAAACCTGGACTGGGAATGTGACTACTACGCGTACCGCTACTGGAACTTGTACCGACACTGTGATTATCGAAGTGCCAAAATCCTCTACTACTGTTACTGAAACTTGGACAGAAAGCTTCACCACCACCCGTACCGCTACCGGAACTGAGACGGACACGGTGATAATTGATATTCCAGTGCCCACAGTGACCATAACTACAACGTGGACTGGTTCATTCACTACAACCGAGACTCATACCGCTCCTCCGGGCGAGACTGCTTCCGTTATAATTGAGGTTCCTTGTAAATCCAGTTCGGAAGTTTTGACATCCAGTTCGGAGGTTTTGACATCCAGTTCCGAAACCTCGGAAACTTCTAAGTCTCATTCGATTAGCTCTGAGAGTACCTTTGATACCATCTCATTATCTTCGGCATCTCATAGTTCTTACGTTTCCTCACAGTTTCCCAGCTATTGCAACTCTTCTGAGATTCCACTGACAAGTGTACCATGGCTGAACTCTCAAAGTTCACTGTCTTCTGCCAGTGAATCCACCCATACTTCTTCTACTGAAAGTTCACTGGACTCTCAAAGTACTCTGTGTTCCACCAGTGATTTGACCCGTGTTTCTTCTACAGAAAGTTCACTGGAATCTCAAACTACTCTGTCTTCTGCCAGTGAATTGACCCATACTTCCTCAACAGAAAGTCCACTGGGATCTCAGAGCATTCTGTCTTCCATCAGTGACTTTACCCACACTTTTTCAACAGAAAGCCAGTCTTCGACTCAAGAAAGATCCACACAGGTATCTGTCTCGTCTGCTGAAACACCTTCCTCTTACTCATACACCTCAAAATATTCATCTGAGGGCACGCTTAGTACAACTGCGCTGTCAAAGTCTCTTGTCAGTTCTGTTTCCAATACTGATTCATACCCAAGCTCTGGTGCTAGCGATGTGAGTATTAGTTCAAAGACAAACAACCATCCAATTTCTTCGTCTCCAAGACCACCAGTACTTACAAGTTCAACGACTATTACTACTTTCGAGACTAGTACTAAATCTAGGGATGTCACACTGACATCAAACACTGATACCTCCATTTCATTACCAACATCCGATGTGACAAAGTTGACACCGTCGGAATTCCAGAGCTCCATTGTCAGAAGTATTCTGACAAAAGTACCTGTTCCAACAATACAGACACGTTCTTCGGTTTTGGAAAGTTCTTCCACCATCCAAGTCACCACATTTAAAGGTGATGCTTCTTTTACCCAGAGAAGTTCGATAATACCTTCTATTATTGCAGTTATTTTAGGGTTGTTTACATTTTGATAGATTATTCACTTCAGGTTTTCGTTGGTTTGCTTAAATTTACTTCAAGAGTTTTTGAACTATTACAAAGTTCAGTATTTCGTTATTTTATAGGTTTTTCAATATTATTCTAATTTAGACTCGTCAATAGCTCTTGCTGAAGCGTTCCATGATACCAATAATCTCCATGCAAATTGATACTTTTCGTATTGCTTTCTTGGTCATGTTCTTAGCTCTAACTCAAGGAAGTCCTTTCAGTCATCAAAACTAGGATGTACAGATATTTCAACTTCAATTGTCACCTAGTAGCACCAAGAGACTATCAATACCAGTTGAAAAACTCAGAATTTCACATTCCATTTATTGTTCAATAGGCAATAAGCAAAAGTAGAGGAGAAATTTCAAAAATGATGGGAACCATTCTTCAGAGAGAATTTCAATCAAGAGTCCACGACTAATAACATGGGTTTGACCACTGTTTGAACTATTACAAAGTTCAGTATTTCGTTATTTTATAGGTTTTTCAATATTATTCTAATTTAGACTCGTCAATAGCTCTTGCTGAAGCGTTCCATGATACCAATAATCTCCATGCAAATTGATACTTTTCGTATTGCTTTCTTGGTCATGTTCTTAGCTCTAACTCAAGGAAGTCCTTTCAGTCATCAAAACTAGGATGTACAGATATTTCAACTTCAATTGTCACCTAGTAGCACCAAGAGACTATCAATACCAGTTGAAAAACTCAGAATTTCACATTCCATTTATTGTTCAATAGGCAATAAGCAAAAGTAGAGGAGAAATTTCAAAAATGATGGGAACCATTCTTCAGAGAGAATTTCAATCAAGAGTCCACGACTAATAACATGGGTTTGACCACTGAATGACATTACAAGTCAGATACGGCTGATTTTTTAATAACCTTATTGTATTTTTGTTCATCCAGACAATAGATATTTTTTTGAGGAGGACGCTTGGATTGACGACCATCATATTGTTTACTTGCCCACGTTTGTCTCGGGCTAGCATTACGGTAAACTAAATGAACAGTGCCAGAAGGATAATCTCAACAAGTTTCATGACTCGCTAAATATCTTGTATTGTCGTCAATAAACGGCCGATCTGATGCAAAAGGCACCGAGAAAAGCCTATTATTGATCATACCAGGACATAATTACGCAATAAAACTCTTATCAAGCAACTAAAACATTGTATTTTCATATGATTTGGAGAAGTTGGGTTCAGATACGGTTTCAATCTTAAAATAGCATCATAAGAAATTTGAGGTAGGGTTTCTATTGTATTACTAGCTGATACAGGAACCCGAAGCAGTTTGGCTGCATAATTAAACTTTTAGGTTTGGATATTAGTAACTATTAGTAACCACACTGTCAGCACGGAATCGATACATTTGGAAAAGATTGTCTCACTTGGAGAAGACAAACCTAAAGCGATAAAAATAGATTTGTTTGATATCGAAATGCTAGTTGAATGAATTTCTGTTTCCGTAATACAGGGACCTATAATTCTTCGAGAAGGCCATAAAATTCCGGGGTCCTTCTAGAAATAGTTCCTCGAGCGCCCATCCGAAAATGGATTTTGGATTAGGTTTGGGGTCTCAGAGATAAAATGGCCCCACACTGAAACTCTCGGATCGAGGCTTCATGTTTCTATGCCCGGAACGAGGCGTTAAGCTAGCATAACCGAGCTATGTTAGATTAACCTACTTCTTCCTTTCCGTATTTGCTCGTAAAGTCTAAAATAATTGACGATTACCGTAAATCAGCCAGTATTTGGATGCTTCTAAAGCGGAATTGTGGGCAACAGGAAGTCACGTACTTGGAATACCAGAGCAACAAACTTGGATTGACATTATTGTTGCAAAGCAAGAACGGATGCGAGAATGGAATACTGAGAGTATAAACAGAGTAGATAATTAGAAGATGAAAACAGTGGAAGTAATTCCAGCATCCATGACATTGAACGGAATAACTTCATGTACTAAGCGAGCAAATATTCCCTAGCCCGGCGAAATTCAAGATTACAGTATTGGGTTTCGCTTAGCTTTCCAAGCTGAAAGTCAAGTAAGAGCACACTACTCTTCAGTCAATAGATGTGCGGCTCAAAGGAAGTTCCATGTTGCAGGCTAATCTTTCCAGTTTAGAATTCAGAAATGGAATGGCTCGTTTTGTCTAGATCAATTGTTTCTTGGTCAGGTTGAGTTGTAGAGGCTCAATTATGGGACGGTACCAATACAAAATTCGGTCAACATATTTTATCGGCAGCAATGTTAGTGGGTCATATGTGGTACATAAGTGTTTGAACTCAGCAGCTTACATCACTGTGTACACATAGTAAACGTAGTAACTTTGCATATATAATTTTTCATGACAAAAAAATTTTTTTGCCGTGAAAACCGTTAAGTGCGATCGTTTCGAAATCAAAACTTTTACATTCAGCCACAGACTAATTGAATGAAAGAAGCCACATGCTAGTACCGTATTGTTCATTTCAAATGGCCGCCTTCATCCGTACATCGTCAAACAATCAGCATACACCAATCTGCTATTCAGCCACCTTGAATTAATCACCGCGGTTTTAAGCAAAACAGAACCGACAGGATCGGAGCTTACCCAATTTGGTTGTTCACTTTAAATCCGAATATGGTTATTGGTTGAATAATCATAGGTTCGACGGTTTTTTCTAGAAGATAAAAATATGTTCCGAAATCTCTATTTAGTTCCGAAACGGACCTCGGAATGATCTGCGTAACAATCTTACAGCAACGCTCAGTTGTAAACAGGCGTCACCCATGTAATCACCTCAAAGTTTATTTTTATTTTATACGCCGTTCGTAGACGGAACTACTAACGGAGAAAGGTTGAAAGACATTCTTTCATTCTCTGAAACCCTATATTGTGTCTGATTATGAATAATCAATGAAATTCAAAGGAACATTGCCTCGACGACTATTTCTTCGTACAGAGGTGAAAATTTTCATGACATCATGCACAATTCTTAATCTGTAATAATATCTGCAATCGATTCAATTTAGGCAAATTTCATTTTGCAGTCCAAGAATAGATGAAAGCGCAGCGCTTTTTTTGTTTTTGTGGCTGTATTTTTTAGTCCCTACCAAACGGAAGCTAATTATGGCAAAAATTTTCCGCATGGTAGATCCAACTTTAAAAATTTGATGATTGACCTATACCAAACTAGCGAAGCAATCATTGTATCAGGACTTACCCAAACAAAGACACTACGATAAATTGTAGATACTAGAGATTTTTTAAAGACCGGGCATTGGAAAGGTTGAGAAAGTGTGAGCATTTTAAGGTTAGCAGAACTACATACCCTCGCTTACAACATATTATGATCTAAGCTAGAAAAGTCTTGTTTGAGCCTGCCAAATAACAAGATTAAGAGCCACTTTGCAACCACAGGTTGAGACATTAAATCCTAAAAACGGATACCCAGGATAATTTCATTTACCCGTAAAGTGACGCCCTGGTTTCTAAAATTTTAAGACAAAAATAAATAAGTTTTAGAGAGGTGCCATACAATAGTATACTGAACGAAGTTGGTTTGTTCAACGTCGTTCAAGATGAACTGGAAACTTGCAGTAAGTGCATTTTGCATATTTAACCCTGGGTATAGAGAATTTTAAACTACTCTCCTTGAGCCGTTGCTTCAAACATTATATGTCGACAATTATAGTGATTTACAGCTCGTAAAACCTTAGTCTTCTGTTCTTTTTGGCAGATTGGCAATAATTGACTATTTTTGGAATTATTTAAAAATGAATTGTTCTAAATCTTTACCCGATTTATTCTCTTCTAAGATGGATGCCCATGGCTTATGAATGAAAAAATTTATATAAACCCCAGTATGTCCATTGAAAAGTCTAAGACACAGAAATGCTTCATTGGGGATTGATATTTATCTTCCTTTTCCAGTTCGTGTTCTCACAAGAGGTCACTGGTGTATTCACATCTTTTGAATCTCTAACTCATCAAGCTGGCGGATCTTACCCAGTGATCACTCCTCAAACTCCAAGTTGGTATGCAACCATAAGATGGGCCATAAAGGGCTCCTCTGTGAAATCTGGAGACACTTTTACTTTGAAAATGCCTTGTGTTTTCAAATTTACATCAAATACTGATTCCATTCAATTAAAGACAGGATCGAGTGTTGTGGCTAACTGTCAATTAAATGGCGGTGAACTCATTGTTCCTTATTCGACTCTTACTTGTACTGCTACAAACGCTGTGACATCTAGCACGGATGCCAGTGGTTCTATCACATTTCCTTTGACTTTCAATGTTGGCGGATCGGGATTTTCTACAGACTTGACGGACTCTACTTGCTTCAAAGCAGGCGATAATACTGTAACATTCTACGATGGGGACAATGCACTCAGTATTCAACAAAATTTCAATGCTGCTGAAACTAGTGCGGACAGATCTTCGTTCTTTGCTCAAACTAGAATTATTCCTCAGCTCAATAAGCAATTGATCTATTTCCTTGGATACTCTTGTCCATCCGGAATATCGAGTGGAAAAATTGGATTCAGTTTCGATTCAGATATTTTGGACTGCAGTCAAATTCACGTTGGAATTTCTAATACTATCAATGAATGGTTTGCCCCACAGACGGTGTCTACTGATTTTCAAAAAACTGTTACATGTACCAAGAGAGGCCTCTCTGTTGATTACAGTAATGTTCCGGCTGGCTACAGGATTTTTATTGATGGCTTAGCAACCCCAAGATCTCAATCAAATAGAATCTCCTATACTAACAGGGCTTTATGTAAGGGTGACTGGCAACTGAAAGAAAATTCCAAGTCCATTAATTGGGGTGGTTACACTAATAGTGATCCAGACTCGAACGGTATTGAAGTTATCCTTACAACATCTACCGGGACAGGATCTACTACGAAAGTCACGACTTTACCATTCAACCCTACCCTGGGTGGAACTAAAACAATTGTTGTAGAAGTTCCAGTACCTACCACTACTGTCACCACCACTTGGACTGGAAACTTCACTACTACTGAGACTCGGACTGCTACTCCAGGGGAGACCGCCACAGTTATCATTGAAGTTCCAAAACCTTCCACTACCGTTACTGAAACCTGGACTGGAAGCTTTACTACTACTCGTACAGCCACTGGAACGGGTACCGACACTGTGATCATCGAAGTTCCAAAACCTTCCACTACTATCACTGAAACTTGGACCGGAAACTTCACTACTACTCGTACTGCTACTGGAACGGGCACTGATACTGTGATCATCGAAGTACCAAAACCTTCTACTACTATTACTGAAACTTGGACCGGTAATGTGACGACTACTCGTACTGCCACTGGAACTGCCACTGACACTGTCATTATTGAAGTTCCAAAGTCTTCTACTACAATTACCGAAACTTGGACTGGTAATGTCACCACCACTCGTACTGCCACCGGCACAGACACCGATACCGTTATCATCGAAGTTCCAAAGTCTTCTACTACGATTACCGAGACTTGG
>JAQRFW010000053.1:1081-61641 GCA_039762375.1 Keqinozyma sinolaborantium | reverse complement strand
AGACGTTGCCGATGTTGAAGAGAATGCCGGAGCTGACGACGATCGACAGCTTGCGGCCGTAGCGGTCGGACACGAGCGGCGGGGCCGGGGCCCCCCCCCGCCAAAACCCCCCGGCGACGCGCCGCCGGTTCTCGGCCTCCAACGTCGCGTGGTTGGCGGCAAACCGGCTGTGGTCGAGCAACTGCGTCTGGCGGCCGCGGTCTACCACTACGTACTTGTTGAGCGAGCTAAAGTCGAGCTTCTGCACCGGCGTGTCCAACGTCTTGCGCACCCACCGCTCGAAGTGGTCGCGGCACTGCACCATCGACATCGGCGTGTAGGTGTCGATGGCGCCCCACCACCACGACGGCGTGGCGCCGTTTTTGACCGCCAATTCCCGGTGGTACTTGGCCTCGTCGTACCACGGGTCGTAGGGGAGCGTGAACCGCACGGTCTCGAGCCCCGACTGGTACACGAGCAGCGCGCCCCCAGCGGCGTACCCGTACTTGCGGAGCGTCTTGTCCCAGGTGTTGGCGATGAACGCTTTGGCGAGCACATGCTTGCGGAAAAGATTGGCTCGGTAGATGAGCCCCACGCCCAACGCCAACTGCACGCCCGTGAGGAGGTGGAGCGCCGTGGGGTTGTCGGCGGCGGGCACGAGCGGGCCCCAGAGCCGGAGCCCGAAGCTGGGGTTCGACTTGCCAGAGAACATTGGAGAAGTCGCGAAGCGGCCGGTCTTTCTGGCGGGAGTGGGTGGGTCTGCGTGGCGAGGGATGCGTGGCTAGGGTGAGGCGTTGCGCAGGCGTGTGTATTGTAGAGCTGTTGAATTGGTAGAATTGGTAGAACCGTAGAATTGTAGAACGGCTAGACTATTTGGTCTCGACCGGACTACATTGATCTGACGAAGTTGGCTACTGGACTACGTTGACGCAATGACTACATTGGCGACATGCCTCGACCAGCACATGCGTGTTGGCTTGGCGGGATTGGCAGACTGCAACTCTGACCTGGCTGTACTTGTGTAACGGTGGTGTACAATTCGATTAACCAGCTCAATCGGCCTCTACTCAACAGACCAGAGCCTCACTTGGCCAGATGCCACGGCTGCTGCAGGTGATGCAACTCCCTAAAACTTGACTGCTGAACACTTGACAAATTGTCACTTGAGCAGTCTAACCGACTCTACGATTTACTACGGTTCACTTCGATTCACTACGCTACTAGCTCGCTAGAATGGAAGGAATGGAGCTGTAGAGTGCCAGAGCTCACCAGCTCACCAGGCGGGAACTTGACAGAATTGTAGAACCGGTACTTGAGGCAATTACTAGGAGGCCTATAGAAATGATTTGAAGACAACACTGTAAACTGCACGAACAAGCCCTCGAATAGAGATCGCTCTTGCGCTTTGCTCGAGCTGACTCCTCAGCTGACGTGCTTGAGCTGTGCTGGTCAATTGACTGGCGATTAGTTCAGATGACCTAGTGACCCGGCTGTTCCAGTCTTCAGCCGACCCAGTCCCAGCCGACCCAGTGACTGTGGGCCAAGCGGCCAGTGAGCAGTGGACTACAGCTGACTTCAACAGACTGCAAACCATAACGAGCTCTGCTCAGCTAAACCTAAAATAAGCCGTTTGCATTAGGAAGTCCTCCACATTAAGAGACCCGACAGCCGTCCCACAGCACGGTCTGCTGTCCCCACAGGACAGTCCCGCAGGCCTCTCTGCCGTAGCTACACCGTCGCTACAGTCAAACCGTCCTACAAAACTCTCTTCAGTGTATATTCATACTCATCTATGCCTAAGCTTCAGCAAACAACTCCTCCTTCAAGTCGATGCCCAACTCCTGTCTGACGTCCTTCAACTCGTCCAAGTAAGCCTGGTACTGCTCCTTGGTCTCGACCTTGTGCTTCAAGGCCTCAAAGGTTCTCACGGCGGTTGGGTAGTCGCCAACTCTTCTACAAGCCAACAAAGCCTTCTCGATGACGGCAGGCGCAGGCACCAAATCGTACGAGAAACAGTTGTTCAACACTCTCTGGACCTCGAACAAGTCGTAGGCGTCCTCAAACTCTTTTTCGTATCTGGCGGTGAACTCTTCGAAAGTCTCTTCGTGGTGGTCCGAGTAAAATCTGGCGGGAGAAAACGCCAATCTGGGCACCACGGCGGGACGGGCCAAGCGGGGGAGCTGGCTCTTGACGTTGGCTCTAATGGTGGAACGGATGGCAGATGCAAACATGGTGGTGAGGTGAGAGTTTTTTTCGCTCTTATTGGATCGTACGAGGGCCGGTGTGCCGCTACCGACTTGGTTATATAGTGCGATTATGATTGGGCTGCGTGCGAGTTGCGCACAGTGCGTTTGTGGTTGGGGTCGGTTTGTGTAGGGAGTGCGGGTGGGGGGTGGGCACAGTGCGTTTGTACTTGACGTGCTGTGCGCCGTAGAGCTGCTGGTCGGAGGAGTAGTGCGTAGTCGAAAATTGCCTTGGCTCCACCGGGTGGCCTAGGCACCGGTAGCTGGTGGTCCACTGCTGTCTAGTGCTGTCCGTGACTACCACACCGCTCGTTATCTATCGCCATCAGGTAATCACTCATATATTATCCATACTGTCCGTCTATCCGTCCCATATCTATCCTATTTTCATTACTTTCCAAACCGCTTCAGCACGTTGGATCCCTTTTTCTTCACGACCTTGAAGTCGTTGAACATCTCGTATCGGCTCATTTTGTTGACGCTAATAAGCACCTTCCGACTTTTTGCACCCATTTTGAGCCCGACGCTAATGGCGTTGTTTTCGGTTTTAAGAAGCTCGTCGTTGGCCTCCTTGATGAACATGTACCCGTGGGCGTTGCGCCGGTAGAATGTCGAGCTGAACACCTCGTGGTACTTCATTATGTTAATTGGCGGAAGTGCGTCGTAGTCCACGGTAACTTTGGGCAATTTCAACACGATCTTGCTCCGGTCAAAGCCACTTTCCCGCTGCTCCAGCTCGTCTTCTATCGTATTTAGCTCCTCCTCGGTGCTTTTGGGGTCAATTGGGTCCTCCTCAAATATAAAATTGGGAATGTGAGCCAATCGCTCGGAATGAATGTTCCAGTTTAAATCTAAGTCCTTGGACAACTCGAAATCCAACTCTTCGAGCCCTCGGGCCAAGGCGCCCATATCGTAGTCATCGTCTAATTTTTCACTCCACGAAGAGTCGCCAGAAAAATCTGTTAGGCCAGGATTCGAACCGGGCCATTCCCAGATCAGCGAAAGAGACGTGGCCCTAACGTCGTGTCCGAACGTGGGAGTCAGCACGTGCAGCAGCACTGAAGAATTGACTGAGTTGTATCCCAGACTCGATGCCATTCCGCAACTGGGAGTCCCCGGTAATGGTGTAGAATTATGCCGAGGGCCCGTAGGGAAGAAAATCGAGGTTTTCCGGGAAGAACTCGAAGATCCGGACGACAAATCGTAAGAATTTGATCTCATGATTGGCTTGTGGTCCCAAATTGGAGTGTTTGGGTGAATTGAGCAACGGCAGCAATCAGACGGTTTTTTAAGTAGACTGCTTGAAAACTACTATAGTTGGACCAAAAGTGAAAAGAACCGGGGTTACCTCTAAGGTAATGCACGTGATGCGGCAGTGGTGGCCTCTTAGAATTAGATCACGTGTGGGTATGTGTGCCAAAAATAGTTTCAGTGCCGGCACGCCCGCGCTTCACGTGCTCAGGGACCCATCGACTCCCTCACGCAATATCAACAATTACTATATCCTTACATAATATGAATACTAATTTCAATACCTGGAATAAGGAAGAGCAAATTGATCCGACGTTCGAGCGCCCCCACCAAGAAGAATATTCTGTGGAGGAAGTTGGGGGGTCAGGCATGAAGCCGAACCCCGCGCAGCCGGCAGCAACCGACCCCAAGCGGGCCCACCAACGGGTGGTGTCCAACACCAAGAGAGCCGCCCAGAACCGGTCGGCCCAGAAGGCGTTCCGCCAGAGAAAGGAGCGCTACATCAAAGACCTCGAGACGCAAGCGGCAGAGGTCACGCATTTGAAGCAGACCATCGAGGAGTTGAAGGCGGAGAATCTCCAATTGAGAGACTACACAATAATGCTCCAGAGCAAGTTGATTGAGTTGGGCCCGCAGGGCCACATGAATAACGAGGCGCCCCCACTGGTTGTATTCAACCAAAAACAGATGTTCAATGGGGACAAATAATAATCCGGTTCTGTTAATAGAGGTCCGGTCGGGTCTCTCGTTTATGCCCTCGGTTTATGTATGTGATAGGTCTTGTCCTATATGATTAGTGCTGTGCACACAAATGTATGATTTTGCACCCAACTGACTAAGCAGCTCGTAAGCGTATGCGTGGTAAGCATTGCGTAAGCAGGTTTCTCTGGTTTTGTTTTCTGGTGCCCATGGCGGGCCCGTCTGCCATGCGGCGGTGGCTGTGGTTGTGGTTGTAGACTGGGGGTGTGGTTAGCAGGCACGGCGTAGCGATCCGGCGATTTTCGTTTTTTTCAAAAATGCCCGCCAGCGGTCCGCCCAGCGGCTGGGCCGTGGCCAGCTCTGACCAGTGTGCTAGCCGCGGGCCATCTCGCGGTGGCTTCTATGTCTCGGTAACTTGGCAGCGGTTTTGCGGCAACTCAAGCTTCGCGGTAGTTTTACGGCGGCTCGCGGCAGCCTCGCACCGGGCCCGCCAGCTCGCACCGCCAGCTCGCACCATTTCAAGCGGCGGGTGCGAAAAATTTTCACCATGTTCAAGCACATATCTCGTTCGTTGACGTCGACGTGCCGCCGTCCCGGGGTATGGACCGACTTCTCGAGCCGGTCGCCCTCGCTCAAGGCCCACAACAACGCATTCGCCAACGCGGCCTTCAAAGAGACCCAAAACCCGGCGTACCAGAGCCCCATCGCCATAAACGACACCTTTGCCCAGGCGTACCAGCTCCTCGAGCAGGAGTCCGAGGCCCTCTACAACAAGGCACAGAAGACGCAGGACCCTACGCTCAAGCAGGACCTTTTGACCAAGGCTGAGCAGTTTAATCCCGAGGTCTTGTACAACATCTCCTACAGCCAGCTCGACTTGACGCAGCCGATCTACCGGCAGCACGCCTTGGAGGCGTGGAAGAGCCACGACCTCATGGTGTTGATGCAGCGGCTCGAGCAGCTCCATGTGATTCCCGACACCTTGCCAACGTTGGAGCCCAAGGTCGACGTCAAGGTCAAATTCCCCCACAACGCCAACGGCAACTTCAACACGTGGGTGGTGCCCGGCACCATCGTGCCGGCGTTCTCCGTAGCATACCCTCCGACGGTGCAGATTCAGAAGTTCGACGACTCCGAGGACCTCTACACCGTTTTGTTGGTCAACCCCGACGAGCCGGACTTGGCCGCCAACTCGTTCTCCACCACGTTGCACTACGGTGTGGCCAACGTGCCCATCTCGCTCACCGACAACGTCGTGGGTCCGCAGCGCTTTTTGGACGGAAAGCTCGACATCTTCAAGCCCTACGTGCCCTTGACCCCCGAGGTCAACGCTGGCGAGTACCAGCGGGCGTGCTTGTGGGTGTTCAAGCAGCAGGGCCCCATCTCGGTGGACGTGGAGGCCGCCAACTTCGACATCCGCCAGTTTGTCGAGACCCACCAGCTCGTGGCCGAAGGCGCCCACGTATGGAGACAGGTGTACGACAGGAGTGTAAACGAGACCCGGGAATTGTACGGCTTGGGCAACGGACGGGTTTTCCACAGAGTCAGAAAGGCCGACCCAATGAAGTAATTGTAAATAGAATACAGACTCTAACTAAGTTCACACGATGGGCCGGATGTCGGTCTCGGTGGTGTGCTTGATGGGCGCAAACGAAACGGTGTTGTCGTCATTGCTGTACACAGCATATGCGCTCTTCAAAAATGGGTCTCCCAAGAGGTACTCAGACGCTGTGCTGATGGCCAATGTGCAGGTGTTGGGGCCCGAGGCATTGGCCTGTAAGTAGTTGCTCGATGGCACGGCGATAGAGATCCCATTGAGGTTGATCTTGACGTCATCCGCTTGCGGACAGGCACCGTCAATGTAGAAGATTCCTCCTTGGTCGGTCTTATGGCCGTTAGGGAATACCTTCTTGACGATAATGTCCAAGGCTTCCTGGGGAAGGTAAATCGATGGCGAGCCGCTATCGACAAGAGCCACGAACTTGAGATCGTGGTTCGTTCCTTCAAACTCGAACGATTCCACTTGCACGTTGTAGCCGAAGTCGCCTATTACAGGGACACTCTTCAACTCTCCCAGGTACTTTGCGTGGTCAATGGCCCCAAAAAGCACCGTGCCGGCATCGTGGCCCGATTTCAAGTAGAGCGAGAAGGCATTCTTCTTGATAATGCCCTGCTGCTTCAATGCTTCTGGTAAGTTGGGGTAATTGCGGTTGCCAGCCAGTTGGTCGAGGGACTCTTGATCGATGGGACCAAGACCAAGAAAACCACCACCGAGCAGGGTATACTCAGTGGCGACACCAAACTGCAAGTCAATCGACGGCCCGTCCGGCGAGAGCGCCACCTTGTCCTTAGACCAATGGCCCTGTGCATTTTGGGCTCCACTGAAGCCGTAAGCAACATTAAAAGGAATTTTCAAGTCCTTGTAGGTGGTCGATTCTGAGCTGTTGAACCACCCATGTCCGTCAGCCTGGGATGCAAGCGAAGGGTCTAAGACCCACAAGTCAGAAGAGCCGGTGTCGAGGATCACATTATTTCTTTGCCTCTGAGACCCCACAAAAACGTCGACGTAGTAGTAGTAGCCGCCGTAGTCGATGTTGGACTGGGGCGAGCTTCTCTTGAACCGTGTGGCGTTGGCGGTCCTATCAACAGTGAAGTCCAATTGCAAGAAACCTGGGGCAGCGCCGCTGGCCACGCCAACGACAATTGCCGTTAATAAAGTGTTAAGGAGCATCGTAGTCAAGTGAAATGACACCAGGCCTAACCACACCTTATATAGCTGGTGACACCATAAGGCAGTTTAGGTTTGGTCGAGCGCAATTGCCAACCTTGTTAATTGAGTTCACACCAGTCTTGGTTTGCCCCAAAGGGAGAAGTTACCAGTGGGAGTTCACCAGATATGCTATCAGTGACACCCCTGGCGAGGTAATGGACTTCCAATCGAGTCAGGGTTTGACTGCAACTTTCTCAGCTGGCCAAACAATAATCTGGTTGATGCAATCCGTCAATAATATTCAACAAAGACTTCTGTTCTATTCAGTTATTCGGTAGCTTCATAGTTCTTGATCAGCCTTCACACTTTTCATTTCATCTCCAATATCTTCGCCAATCTTCGCTGGCCAAATTCTAGTGTTCATACTTCGCCAATTATTTCTGGACCCAACGTAGTAATTGTAAATACAATACGACCCTAACTAGACGTAGCTATATCTGGCTAACAACGATTAAACAAGCCTCTGTCGATGAACGACTGGTTCATGATCATGCACTTCCCGGTTCCAAAATAAATCACACGATGGGTTGAATGTTCGACTCGGTGGTGTGCTTGACAGGCGCAAACGAAATGGTTTGGTCATCGCTACTGAACACAGTGTAGGCGCTCTTGAAGAATGGGTCCCCCAAAATACAATCATCTGATGCACTGATGAATAAAGTACAGGTATTGGGGCCCGAGAGGTTGGCTTGTAGGTAGTTGCTCGACGGAACGGCGATAGAGATCCCATTGAAGTTGAATTTTACATCTTCCGCTTGTGGACAAGAACCGTCAATGTAGGAGCTTCCCTGAGAGTCGGTCTTGTAGCCGTTTGGGAACACCTTCTTAAGAATATCGTCCAAAGCATTCTGGGGCACGAGTATCCCTTGTGTTCCGCTATCGACAAAAGCATCGGTACTGAGTTCATGGTTGGTTCCGTCAAAGTCTAATGAGTTCACTTTCACTCGGAAGGCCAAGTTGTCTACCATTGGTAAGCTCTTCAATTCTCCCAGGTACTTTGCGTGGTCAATGGCTCCAAAAAGAACCGTGCCAGCATCGTGGCCTGGTGTCAAGTAGATCGAGAATGCATTCTTCTTGATGACGCCCTGCTGCTTCAACGACTCTGGGAAGTTGGGGTACTTGGTTTCGCTGGACTCTTGATTGACAGGCCCAATTCCTAAACAACCACCACCGACCAGGTTATACTCAGTGACATCGCCAAACTGCAATTCAATCGATGGCCCATCTGGTGAGAGCGCCACCGTATCCTTGACCCAATGGCCCAGTGCTCGTTGGCCTTCTCCGTAGAGACCGTAGGCAATTCCAAAAAAAGATTTTAAATCTTTGTAGGTGGTCGATTCTGAGTTGTTGTACCACCCATGGCCGTCAGCCCGGGACGCAAGTACAGAGTCATAGACCCACACGTCAGAAGAGCCGGTGTCAAGCGTCAAACTGTTTCTCTGTTTCTGAGACCCCACAAAAACATCGACGTAATAATAATATTCGCCCGAGACGAGGTTGCCCTGGGGCGTACTCCTCTTGAGCCGTGTGGCATTGGAAGTCCGGTCGACGGAGAAGTCCAATTTCAAGAAACCTGGGCCTGTAGCGCTAGCTACACCAACGACAATTGCCGTCAATAAAGAGTTAAGAAGCATCGTAGTCAAGTGAAAAGGCGTCTAACCACACCTTATATAGCTGGTGATACCATAAGGCAGTTTAGGTTTGAAACAGCGCAATTCCAACCTTGTTCATTGTCACACGAGACTAGGTTTGTTTCAAGGAGAAGTGTTACCATGGGACATTACCAGGGGTGTGTTATCAAGGAGATGCACTTGGTGAAGAGTGGACTTCAAATCTAGTTTGGCTGCAACATTTCTCAGATGGCCAAACTATAATCTGGTCGATGCCAATCCGCTCAATAATCAGCCAAAGACTTCTGTTCTGTTCACTAGTTCACTGCTGTTTGGTGTATTCAGTAGCTTCATGGTTCTTGACAGCTTTCATAACTTCAACTCTTCGTATTCACTATTTTCGCCAATCTTACTGCCAATTCTTCTAATATACGTAGTTGCCAATATTTCTGTACATCGTTGTACCTCTTTGCTAAGCTCTTCACTTGCCACTTGCTCTTCACATTACCACAACTGCTATGTTCTTCTATCGCAAGCCTCGTACTGTGCAGCTACCGTGAGCCGGTGTAGAAATTGATCCAGGATTTCCCAACCGCCAAATTCGCTCAGAGCCTCCAAGAAACTCCAAACTGAATTACATGTTTGGGGCAAGGAAAGGGCGATCCAAGTATGAGAAAGGTCGACCAATATAGTACGTAAATTGATACAAAGTCTAACTAGGCTAGCCATATCTGAAGAAAAACGATTACAAGCTTCGTCGACGATGACTGGTTCATGATCATGGCAGTTGCAACCAGCATAAATCACACAATGGGCCGAATGTCCGACTCGGTGGTGTGCTTGACAGGCGCAAACGAAATGGTTTGGTCATCGCTACTGAACACAGTGTAGGCGTTCTTGAAGAATGGGTCTCCCAAAATGTACCCATCTGCAGCAATGAAGAGCAAAGTACAGGTATTGGGGCCGGAGATATTGGCTTGTAGGTAGTTGGTCGATGGAACGGCGATAGAGATTCCATTGAAGTTGAATTTTACGTCGTCCGCTTGTGGACAAGGACCTTCAATGTACAGGTATCCCTGAAAGTTGGTCTTGTGGCCGTTGGGGAACACCTTCTTAACGATAACGTCGAATGCATTCTGGGGCACGAGCATCGCTGCTGTTCCGCTATCGATGAAAACATCTACATTGAGATCATGGTTGGCTCCCTCAAAGTCAAATGAGTTGACATGCACATGATACGCCAGGTCGTCTACTAATGGTAAGCTCTTCAACTCTCCCAGGTACTTTGCATGGTCAATGGCCCCAAAAAGCACAGTACCGGCATCGTGGCCCGATGTCAAGTAGATCGAGAACGCATTCTTCTTGATGACGCCCTGCTGTTTCAAGGCCTCTGGGAAGTTGGGGTAATTGTGGTCGCCAGACAGTGTGTCGATGGATTCTTGGTTGACAGGCCCAACTCCTAAAACACCACCACCAACCAGGTTAAATGAAGTGGCATCGCCAAACCGCAAGGTGATCGCCGAACCGTCCGGTGAAAGTGCCACTGTGTCCTCGACCCAATGGCCGAATACACGTTGACCTTCTCCGTGGAGACCGTAGGCTTTTCCAAAAAACTTTTTTAAATCTTTGTAGGTGGTCGATTGTGAGGTGTTGTACCACCCGAGGCCATCAGACTTAGACGCAAGTGCAGCGTCGTAGACCCACGTGTCGGAAGAGCCAGTGTCAAGCGATAAGCTGTTCCTCTGTTTCAGTGACCCCACAAAAACATCGACGTAGTAATAGAGGTTGCTGGAGACGATGTTGCCCTGAGGCGTGCTCCTCTTGAACCGTGTGGCATTGGTCCGGTCAACAGCGAAGTCCAATTTCAAGAATCCTGGGCCCGTAGCGCTAGCTACACCAACGACAATGGCCGTCAATAAAGTGTTAAGAAGCATCGGAGTAGTGGATGGCGCCCGGCCGAACCATTCCTTATATAGCTGGTGATACCATAAGGCAGTTTAGGTTTGAAACAGCGCAATTCCAACCTTGTTTGAATTCATAGTGTTTCTCCGACAGAAAATCCAGGGGACGACAGAGGACGACAGGAGACGACCCACCAGTGGGATGTCACCAGCGAGAAGTTGCCAGAGAGACCCTTATACCGAGGCAGCGAAACATCAGCCGGGTTCGGCTGCAACATTCTGGCCCAAACTATAATCACCGGAATCACTTCAAAGCCAGCCCCGGTATGTGCTAACGGTGTGTCAAATTAGATCACTTGTTGAGCATGACGCTCGTAGTTCTTAGAGCTGTTTACCATTTTCACTGATTGGAGTTCACCATTTTCACTGATTGTAGTTCACCATTTTCACTGGCTTTTTCACTTCAAATTTAACTGTTAATTCATTTTAGTCTTAATTTTCACCAGTTCATAAATCTGTCCACTGTCTCTATCACTGTAGTTTCACATTCTCCACTTGTACTTCTTCAGTCTCCATTGTTTTCATTCTTCAATTCTTCATTCATCAATTATTAGTTCCACTTCTATCATCTTCTCGCTGATCTACCGCGAGCCGGCGGTAAATTGTTCCAGTGCGATTTTCACCAGATGGACCAGCTTCGACCCACTCTAGCGCCGCCAAATTCGCTCGCCTGGACGGGCCAGACACTCAAGCTCCCGCTGAAGCTCGACTCGTCGCTCAAGAAAAACACCGCCTTCCTCAGGAAGCTCAAAATACTCAATCTCAACGACCAGCTGACAGTGCTAAAAGATATCGAGTTGCTCAGCTTGGACAAGTATTTGGGCGAGATCGTGGCCAACTTGGGCGAGTCGCTCCCCAAGGTGCTGAAGTCCGACGACGTGGTGTACGCCGTGCAATTGGTGTCGAAATTGCACCAGCGGTTCGGCGTGGAGTTCACGCCGCTTTTGCTAGTGGTTTTCATACGGGAGTTGGCCGACCCCAACGCCGACGACGACGCCGTCAAGCGCCGTAACCTCGTGCGGCTCATGATGGAGTTGACGCTCGTCTCCGTGTTCCGGACCATCAAAGACTGCGAGAAGTCGGACATTCCGCCGTTCTTCCTCCAGAAGTTGAACAAGGACAACGTAGACGACCTCGTGGTGCTAACAGTGCTCAAGGACATCCTCCAGCTGGGGATCAAGTCGGGGCAGAACCTTCCTGTGGCGTCGGCGTTTCTCAAGCGCTTCTATTCTCTCATATATACCGCCAACGACCAGCTTCCGCAGCGCGACAAGTTCCAGGCCGTGTTCAACATCTACTACGACTTCAACGTCAAGCTCCTCAAGGACCTGAACGCCGCCTACAACAAATTCATTCGGGTGTTCAACACCTCCAACCTCAAGTACGGTAAGCTTTTCGACGACAAGCAGGAGGAGTTGCAGCAGCACAAGGACCGGTACGAGTTCTTCCTCAAGCACTGCGAGACGTTGGCCGGCGTGCTCGGCGCCGAGCTCCCGCCGCTCGAGGTGGCGTCCATCGTAAGCGAGTCCACAAAAGACTACCAGACCATAGAAATCATGAAGTCCGAGGTCAACCTCTCGATCTGGGAGACGCCCGAGGAGGAGGCGTTCTACACGAATATCCCCAAGCTCGAGGACCTCGACGAGCCCGACATCTCTGCATACTCGAAGATCAGCGATGGCGAGAAGATCACCAAGTTCTTGTCGGAATTCGAGCAGCTCGCATACAGCGACAAGAACGCCGAGACGCTCGTGGCGATCTTCAACGCGCTCGGTGTCAACAATAAGGCCACCAAGAACCGGCTCTTCAAGTTCTTGACGGAGTTTGACGATTCTTCTCACTTCAAGGTCTACACTCGATTTCTCAAAATCAACCTCCAGAACATGGAGGACTTGGTGAGCGAGCTCTACGAGTACCTCGACGGAAAGATCAGGTCGCAGATCTTCAACGATCGGCTCAACTTCAAATACATCTACTTTTACGTGGAGTTTGTCATGTTCAAGCTTGTGCCGAATTACACGATCTTCCACAAACTCGGAAACTTGACCAGCAACCTCGGCACCACCAAGAACATCGACCTCTTGATTGTGATATATGAGAAGTGCGGGCGGTTTCTTCTCTACGACCTCGACTACAGGGAGTCGATGCTCAAAATGATCGATCTCTTGAAACAGCAGAGAAAATCCGACACGCTCACGCTCAACATCAAACTCGCCATCGACAACTTGCTCTTGATTCTCGAGCTGCCAAAGCGGATCCAAACTGAGGAACAATCTGTATATACCGAGCAACAACAGTTTCTCATTCGGCTTCTCAAGAACGACTTGGCCAAAGATACGTTTGTATTGATCTCGCAGATCGTCAGCAAGTACAACTTCTCTGATCCGGAGGTGCACCGCTTGATTGTGGAGTGCTTCGTCAACATGCGGTTGGTGAATCCGGACAATTTGCATTTACTAGTCAAGTTTCTTAGGCGATTGGTGCTTTCTCACAAGTCAAACAAGTACATTTTGGTGGAGGTCGTCGACGATCTTGCCGAGCAGATCACGCGAGGGTACGAGCTCAACGACTACCGCATGAACAAGGAGCGGATCTTCCATTTCCGGCTCCTTGCTGAGCTTTTCAACCAGGATCTCGTGATGTTCCAGCCCTTGCTCACTTTGCTCAACAAAATGATCTGCTACGGGCATGCCAACAACTTGCCGTTGCCGCTGAGCAGCCCAGACGTCGACAAGGCCAACGACTATATCAAGGTACGGTTGTGCTGCACCTTTTTCAGCAATGTCACCAAGTTTATTGTGAAGTACAAAAGCAGCAGCAAGCAGAAACCGACATACGAGCGGCTCAATGCCCGGATCAAGGACTCGCTCTACTCGTTCATGGTGTTCTTCCAGTATTATTTATTTTGCAAGCAGCAGCCGCTTCCTCGAGAAATCGAGTTTCAGCTTGACGACTTGTTCAGCTCGGTGAGCCTGACCATTGAAGTCAAGCGGTTCGGCCGCATCGAGGAGTGCCTTGAAGAGCTCAAGGTACTTCTGAAGAAGAATGCTGAGGCGGACCAGGGTGAAAAGACGGAAGAGCTCGAGCTTGCCGAGTTGAGCGAGGCGCTGGACTCGGACATCGAGGAGGTGGAGGAGGACAGCGATGCTAGTGAGGAGGAGGAGGGTGAGGAAGAGGAGGAAGAAAATGACGACGAAGAGAATGACGAAGAGGAGGAAAATGACGAGGAGGAGGTCGAGGAAGACGACGACGAAGAGTCTGAGAACGACGCTGAGGACGAGGAGGAGGACGACGACCAGGAGTCGCGATTCCAGGAAGAGCTCGACGCGGAGTTCAAGAAACTCGTGTTCAGCAAGCCGGAGTCCGCCGCCAAGAGCAAGTGGGACTCGTTGCCGGCCACGAACACCAACTCCTCCAAGTTCAGTCTTTTGGTGAAGAGCGGCAAGAAGAACGAGTTCAAGCACATCGCGTTCGACGACGAGGCCGTCAAGGAGGAGATCCGGCAGCGCAAGCAGGAGCGGGAGGCGCAGAACCAGCGGATCCTCGACATGGTGATGAACATGGATAGAGATTAATCATTAAATCAATGCAAACTATAAGTCTATAGATGAGGATGTGCTAGTTTATTTTCATGATCACGAGGGTGACGTCGTCCTGCTTGCCGCCCAAGTAGCGCTGCTGCGTCAAGCGCAGGAGCTCCTGGGCGAACGGCGACGGGTAGTTGGCGTCCTTGGACACCTTGACCACCTCCTTGACGAGGAGCTCGGTGGTGTCCTGGAGGGTGCGGCCGTTGGCGAACGAGTCGGTCAAAAACCGCTCGATGTCCTGCGGCAACACGTTGTCGGTGACGCCGTCGGTGGCGAACACCACAAGGTCGTCCTTCTGCACGGGCCACGAGTACTCGTCGGCGTCCTGGGCCGTGTCCATGATGTAGCGTCTGCCGGCGATCTGGGCCTGGCGGAGCAACTGCTGCGGGATCTTGGCCAACTGGTACGGCGTGTTGAAGTTGTGGGTCTGGAACGAGGTCTCGTGCACGAGCGAGCCGTCCCGGTAGACCCCACACCACGAGTCGCCCAAATTTGCAACCAGCAAAACCCCGTGCTGGAGCACGCCGAGACAGGCGGTGGTGCCGCCGACCTCGACGGCCGGGTCGGCCAAGACCTCTGTGTAGGCGTCCACCAACATCTGCTTGGGCAGCGCCGAGCCTGCGGCGAACTGGCGGCCCAAGGCCCGGCAGAGCTCGCGCGAAATGGCCAGCGAGTCGTAGCCGGCCTCGGACCAGCCGCCCACGCCGTCGGCCACGCCCACGGCCGACCCCAGGTCGTTGTGCACGGCGAAGTAGGCGTCCTCGCCGGTGGTGGGCCCGGCGCGAGGCCGGAAGGCATTCTCGTCTCTGTCCTTGGCCTGGAACGCCACAGCCACGTCGCACCAGCTGGGCCCGCGGGCCTTGGCGCTGGGCCGGGCGCTGCTGCTGAAGGCCCGCCTCGTCCAGGTGCGCACCGGCGCCCGTTTTACTGCGAGTGCCAACATCAATACCATTAGAAAAAAAATGTAGCGGGCTCGCATGAAAAATTCGCACCAATAAAAACTGAAAAAACTATGTCCAGCTTTAACGTCTTGAGATACTCTCTTTTGGGCGCCGGTGTTGTGTACGGCGCCTACCACAGATACTCCATCGAGTCGTCGGCCGCCAACGCCGAGGCGCAAATCGCCTGGAAAAAAGAGGAAAAGTTGATCAAGCAGGCCAAGGCCGAGTACGCCAAGTTGCATGCGCCTAAGGCCCAGCCCGCCACCGGCGCCGTCAACTGGGAGGACCCCAACCTTGACTTCGGCAAGGCCTTGGACTCGTTGTTGCAGAAATTAGATTAAACGATTATTGCAGATAGATTAATAAACGATTTAGTTGATGAAAATCGAGCTACCGTAGGTGCTACTTTGCTTTCCAGAGATCCGAGAGTTCAGAGATCTGAGAGTTCAGAGAGTTTAGGGAGCTCAGAGAGTTCAGAGAGTTCCAGGTTTCCAGAGTTTCCAGCGACTTTCGTTTTTCTGGAGATGCTTTTCTGGAGACTTTCTGGAGACTTTCTGGTCTGATCGATCCAACACTAAAACCACTCTCTAAAACAGACTCGCCTCACAATGGGCCACTCGCCACTCTCTCGCCATCGCTCAATTGGCAGCCGTAGACGTAGCTCTCGTTAGTTTTCTCTGTTCTCGGTGTTCTTCTCTCAGCTCGCACTATGGCACCTCCACGAGTCCTCGGCCTGGCGCCCGACCGCCCGCCCACCGCCGCCGACGCTCCCCCCGCCGCTCCCCCTGGGACACCTCCTGGGGCTCCCCCCGCCACAGAGCCCCTCGCATGCCCCATCTGCAACGAGCCAATGCTCACTTTGAGCCAGCTCAACCAGCACATCGACGATGCCCACACCGACCCGCCCAGCCCCGAAAAACCCCCCAGCACAAACACGTCGCCGCGCCGCAAGATCGCCTTGGACGTGTTCGACCACAAGTTCACCTTGAGCGACGGCGACGGCAAGCCTCGCTTGTCGAGAACGCACTGGAAAACGCCAGCGGTGGGTGCAATTTGCTCCCACGCCACCTGTAGAACTCCTCTCAATGTCAAGAACGGCATCGTCAACTGTCGGCGGTGCGGCAACTTGTTCTGCAACGACCACACCGACTACAAGGCCAAATTGGCCAACAGCAAAAACGGGCCGATCTACGCCCAAAACGGCATCTGGAGCAAGTGCTGCGTGGACTGCTACATGCACAAGCCGGACTTGGCTGCGGGCACCGACGTCAACGTCGTGGACTTGACGGCGGCCTTCAAATCCGTCCGGAATAAGCTGCTCCAGGAACTGGAGCTCGAGCGCAGCCGGATCGCCAAGCGGTTCATCCGGCTCGTCGACTTCCTTGTAGACGACATGCACAAGCCCAAGGGCCTTTTCCTGGCGCTCCAGCCGGTCTCTGACGCGGAGAAGCGCCTCATCAACTGGCAGGACGACTCCACGGCCCACAACTGCTACATCTGCTTGACGGCGTTCTCGCTCTTTCTCCGAAAGCACCACTGCCGGGTGTGCGGACGGGTAGTGTGCGACGACCGCTTCGAGGAGAGACAGGGGTGCTCGATGGTGGTGCCGTTGGACCTTCTTTTGACCAAGCTCCAGACCCTCAACTTCTCTCCGGCCGTCAGAAGCCGATTTTCCGATCTAATAAGCGCAGACATCTGCATACGATGCTGTCGTAACTGCAAGGACAATCTTCTCTACGATACGAAGGTCAATTACCGGCCAGACAACGAGATCGTCAACGACTACACGCAGCTCTTGATTCTCAAAAAATCGGTCCTCCACCATCTCTCAAAGTACACCGAGTTCAACACGCGGCTCCGGGACCGCATCGTGGTGCACTTGAAGGACTACGAGACGCTCGTGTTGAATTTCAAGAAGAAATATTATAACGGCGACCAGGTGGATGAGCACTACAAGAAAAACGCACAGCTCATTACCACCGTAAGCCAGAGCGCCGTGATGTTCCTAAAGGAGTGTTTGGTGGAGTTCAACCAGCTCAATGCCAAGTACAAGGAGATAAACGAGCGCCGGGCAAAGGCAAATAAGCCCCAGGCGCCCCCACCACCCACCTTTACCAAAAAGCAAATCCGGGAAATGAGAGAAAGCTTGATGGTGTTGAACGAGCAGCAGTTCCTCATCGAGCAGCTCATCAACGACGCCACGAAGCAGAGAAAGTTCGACGAGTTGAAGCCGCTCAACCAAAATAAGCAAGAGCTCCAGCAAGAGATAGACCAGCTCGAAAGCAAGCTTGGGGAATTCGGCTTTTGACAGGATCCCCCACGTATGACACCTGCCCGCCACCCATAGACGTTTTTGGCATATTGCTTGATATTTGGGTGGGGGCGCCCCCAACCAACATTCTCGGTGGAGGGCACGATGATCTGAGATCGTTTTTTGTGGGGTACTTGTAGGTTCATATAAAGACCAGACTGTTTACTGAATGGTATCAGTCAGTCATGGCGTTGTTGGAAAAGGAACTGGTTTCCTTGAAAAGCGTTTCGTCCCAGGAATCAGAGGTAAAACCCTCTTTGAAGCTGAAAGCTCTCGACATTATAACCTTCAAGAAGCTTTTTGCAGTGCATGAGGACCGTCCCACCCCCAAACAGGTGTACAACTACCGTACATATGGTACGGCATTCATGGCGTCTTTTGCGGCCATTATTATCGGGTATGATGGTGGTTTTATTGGCGGGTCTGTTGCTCTCGACTCTTTCAAGCATGAGTTTGGCCTCGACCAAATGAGTGCCACACATTCGAGCTACATCATCTCGAACGTAATTTCGGTGTTCCATGTGGGGGCTTTCTTTGGAGCTCTCATGTCTTATCCGTTCTCTTACTATTGGGGGAGAAGGCTCTCTTTGATTGGCGCTGCAGTTTTAATCACTGTTGGCTCGGCTATTATGTTGGCTGCCAACTCCAGCAACGGACTCGGCCCTATTTACGCGGGAAGGGTCCTTGCTGGCATTGCTGTTGGTTTTAGTTCCAACTTAACGCCAGTTTATCTAAGTGAAATAGCCCCTCCTTCTCTCAGAGGTCAGATCATCTCCATTTTCGAAATAGGCTGGCGTATAGGTGACTTGTGTGGGTTTTGGATCAACTACGGCGTCGATTCCCACATAGAATCCTCCAGAAAACAGTGGTTTATCCCATTTGCAGTCCAGTTAATTCCATCTGCCATGTTTTTGGGAGGCTCTGTATTGATGAAGGAGTCTCCTCGTTGGTTATTCTCTGTTGATAGAGACGAACAGGCTCTCAACAACTTGACTTGGTTCAGAAACTTGCCTGAAAATGACGAGTACATTATCTACGAAGTCAACCAAATCAAACTGTCGATCGAGATCCAACGCTCTCTGGTAGGTCTTGGAATCTGGGATCCATTCAAGAGGGTGTTCCTTCAGGAAAGACGCCTTATCAAACGTTTGGGTATTACTTGTACTCTCTTTTTGTTCCAAAACTTCTTGGGAATCCAGTCTATCAACTACTATTCCCCGATAATCTTCAAGGGATTGGGTGTCAAGGGTACTAATGCATCTCTTTTCTCCACCGGCATGTTCGGCGTGGTCAAGTTTGTGTGTACATTCATCTACATCCTATTCATTGTTGATAATCTCGGAAGAAGAAAGGCATTCATGATCTCTGCCTCAATCTGTTCGATCTGCTTCTGGTATATTGGAGCCTACATCAAGCTCAATGACCCCACAAAGCCTGGTGTTGATCCTGGCCCCGGAGGAACCGCTGCCATTGTGATGATGTATATTTGGATAGCGTCTTTCATCTCTGCGTGGTCAGGAGGCCCATTTGTGGTCGGCAGTGAAGTGTTTGACCAAAACATCCGTTCGTTCGTGCAGGCCATCAACGCAGCAGTGTCTTGGGTCCCTATCTTTGTGTTGTCTCGTTGGACGACAAACATGATTAGAGCCATGGGGTACGGAATTTACTTCTTTTTCGCCACTTTGGCGGTTATATCCGTACCTTTCGTTTACTTTTTTGTGCCGGAAACAAAGGGTATTGCCCTTGAAGACATGGATAAGTTGTTCGACAGTAGAATTCCCGCCTACAAGGCCCACAAAATTGTGTTTGCACAAGCAAGAAGAGACGCCGAACAAAGCTACAAGATCATTGACGCTCCTAAACCTCATGGTGAACATATAGAAAACGTATAGTTCTAATGAATCAACTTAACTGCTCTATGTGCCATTCCTAAGCCCATAAGATACCCACATCCGCCAGCACCGTAATTATGAATAACATTCTTTTGTCCAACAGTCTCTCTCTCTACTCTTGGACCAGACTTCCTTGCTGGTCTGAATCCTGCTACCACCCTGATTATTTCTAGTTCTCTGTCCAAGATTTTAGGATAAAGTTCTGTAGTTCTTCTGATAATGTCTTGTGTTTCGTGCTCGTAAGTCTTGGAGTCGACATTGTTCACCTGGTGGAAGCCTCCAAGCACGACCTCGTCCGAATCGGGACGGGGAATAATATAAGTTGGGTCTTCGCCCCATTGCAGAACACACTCGGTGACATGAGGTGCCTTGATCACCACCACCTGGCCTCTAACCGGTTGGCAGTCTTTGTCCTCTACTCCCCCGAGTGCTCTAGCACCATTCCCAGTGCAATTGATTATGTACTTGCTATCGGGGGCCTCTTCAACGTGGTTCAACCTTCGTTGCTCAAGCAGCACACCTTTAGAAATCAAAAAATCCAAGAGTTTTTTGGTGAACAAGGGTGGGTTGAATACCCAGCCTTCGAATTGCACTAGTTCTTTTGTCACCTTCAACCGCTTCAAGATCTGGAGTTTCTCCACATGTGAATCTGGGAGCGGCTCGTCGATAAACTCTCTCACGATGCAATTTTCAAGGCCACAATTTTCACCTAAAGCTGCCTTGAGTTTCGGCAAAAAGAAGTACGTCGTCAAGGCAAACGGAAGCAAACTTTCTTCGATTGTGGCAGAAAAATATGCACCGGCGTATGGAGATGCATATTCCGGAACGAAATCTCCGGGAACATGTTGAGCAATAATGGTGATTTTGTGGGGGTCAATGCCCTTCTGGAGAAGCTCGTATGTTGTGTAGAGGCCAAGGATGCCGGCGCTGGTGTTAGTGGCTTGAGTTTTAGTTTCGGTCGTACCCAATAACAGTGAAGGACATGTTTCCGAAAATAGTTCGAAACGGAAATAATTTCGATAACCCTGCATTAGCGAATTTGACAGCACAAATCAATTAAAAATAAAAGAATGCATAAAGAATAGGAGTGCAGCGACACTCAAGACTACGGTAGCATTGAACCACTATATTAATATTTCGTAAATTATGCTATAATACACTATATTAAACCACTCAAGGTGAGTTTCTCGAGGAACGGCGACAAATCGTCCTTTCTGATCTCGATCACCGAACTGTCAAAACTGTCGATTCTGACCTTGGCCCCCGAGTTGTTTGCTACTTTCTGGAACGCAACACTGAAAGTGTTCAACCTTGTGGTGAGAGTTACGTCATTTTCGTTCTTTTGTTGAAGTAGTTTAGCCTTAGCAGAGTTTGTAAGGCCTCTGGGGTATTTCGGCGCAAGACCAATCACGAGATAAGTGTCGCTGGTGGCGTCCAAACAGGCGACCACGAGGGGCTTCAAGTTTGTGGCGCTGGAGTTGTTGGAGAACTCGAGTTCAGTGATGTTCTCGAGCAACCAGCCTCCAAGCTTCGATAAGATGAGCGGGTTGTTGAAGATGTTGAGGTCGGGGATCGACCCGTCGTTCAACACGCACAAGCGGTAGAGGCGCAAGTTCTTGATCTGCTTTCTTTCCAACAAAGACATCCCGGTTCTGAAGATGATCTGCTGGATCTTTTTGGCGTTCTCCAATCCTTCAAGGATGAGGTCGAAGCCCTTGGCCTTTTTCAAGTTGATGAGCGTGCCCCTGTTGTTGACGTTGGGGTTGACGACCGTCATGTTGAGGGCGTCCCACGAGGACCAGAAGTTGTTGACCCAGATCTTTTCCCGGTTGACGATGCGCTCGTTGATCTTGTCGTCGTCGAGGGCGTCGATGGGCTCCGGGGTGTCGCCATCGCCGTAGATGCGGTGGTCGGCCTCGAGGAGCGCCGTCAAGGCCTCGACGCACTCCATGGCCGAGAGCTGGCCAGAAAACCCAAACGTCCGGATGAAGCCCTCGCGCACAATGCCCTCGAGCCCGTACAACGGGAGGTACTTGCTGAAGATGAACGGGAGTTGCTTCTTGACGTTGATGTCCATGTACATCCACTTCTGCTGGGCGGTGGCCAACGACACACCCATTTTGGCAAACAACTTGTGGAGGCGCTTCTTGCCGTCCTCGGTCCACAAGTTGAGCTTGGAGTTGACGTGGCTCGAGTAGAAGAACGAGTCGTAGAGCGTCCAGTGGCGGAGCAAGAAGAGATGGTAGTCCTTTTCGATGGTGAGCACCGTGGAGTCGGCGGTGCGCTCGGCGCCGGCCGACGGGCTCAACCGGTGCACCTCGTCGCGGAACAACGGCTGAAACTTGTCGTAGACCTCCGGGTACTGGTTGTCGAGCGAGGAGGTGCCGATGATCGAGAGCCAGAGGTTCTCGATGTTGGTTTCGCCGATCGACGACAAGAGCGCGTAGACAGTGGAGGTGGTGGAGATGCTGACGGTGGTGCCGCGGTTGTAGTAGGTCTCGATGACGTCCTCGAGGCGGTGGAGCTCGCGCTTGCGGAGTTTGCGGGCCTTGCGGAGCTGGTGCTCGTGGCGGCGGCGCTTGCGGTCGGCGGTCTCGGCGTCGTCCTGCGAGGAGATCTCTACAGGCTCGAGGTCGTCGTCGGAGGCGTCGTCGTCGTCGGTGGGCTCGTCGGAAGACTCTTCGTCCGAAGATTCCTCGTCCGACTCCTGCAAGTCGACCAAGCGGGCGTAGGCGGCGCTTTCCTCGCCCAACGCCGCGACCTCGCCGTCGTCGAAGCACACCACGAGCGTGGAGCCAAACACGTTGTCCAAGTTCCACGGGCGGTGGCCGTCAATGACGAGAATCCGGCGGCGGAGCGCCTGGAGCTGCGCGAGCCACGGGTCGTCCAGCGGGCCCGGCGGGCCGGCGAACCGCGCCACGTCGACCTCGAGAAACGACTCGACGTCCAACATGGCGCCGCACCCCACGAGCACGACGTTGGTGACGTCGTCGTCGAGGCGGTCGAAATGCAATTTGAGGTCGGAGTACCCCACCACGGGGATGAGCTGGTACTGGATGAGGTCGCGCTTGAGCACGTTGGTGAGCACCTTGGCGGCGCAGAGCGAGTCGATGTCGAGGCACGACACGAAGAGGATGAGCTTGCAGGTGGAGTGCGAGAGCGAGGTCCGCTTGATTTCGGCGTAGACCCGCGCAAACTGGGTCGGCGACACGTGCATGGGGCCGGGGTATGCGAGAAGGCAGCGGCTGTGAGGTGAAGGCAGCTGGCTGCGGAAGTGGTGAAGGTGAAGGCTCGCGGTTTGGTTCGCGATAGTGCGCTCGCGGTGCGCGCTCCCGTTGTACGCGCTCGCGGTGCGCGCTGCCGCGTCGCGCGCTCGCGCTACATTTGGCCGCTACATTGGCTCTTTGGCTACCGTAGAGTGTAGAGTGTCGTGATTCGTTATAAACAGGAGAACGACCCGAAGCTGCGCCGCGCGATCGCGTTGATGTCCCACTTCATCACGCCGCCGTGCTCGGCCCCGATGAGAAGGTGGTTGTCGTGCCACGCCAAGCCCGCCAACTCCATCTCGCCATACACATGGGTGTCGCTGCGCTGGTAGGTGTCGGGCCGCGTGTGGAAGCTCTGCGAGAACGCCGAGTGGTGGAACGAGTCCTCGAACGTGAACGGGTCCGGGTCCCAGTGGTCGTTTTCGGCTGCGAAAACCGCCCCGGGCTGGTAGGTGTAGTACTTGAACAACTTGGGGTTGACGGTGGCGAGGTAGTCGTAGTCGTAGACAAGCGGCGCCGAGAACGGTGCGGCGTCGTCGAAGATGGCGAACTCGTGGTGGTGGTGGTACTGTTTTTCCGGCGCCGGCTGGTCGTGGTTCCAGCGGTAGGCGGCAAACTGGTCGAGCGCCAGCGGGAAAACCATCACCTGGTGGTTGTCGTCGGCCATGTTACGCATGTCGATGAGATGCACCCGTCCCACGTGCTCCAGCACCACGAGGATGTCGTTGAACGGCGTGTTGGAGAACTTGCAGGTGCGGAAGGCCCCCAGCGAGTGGCCTGGGCGGGTCGACGTGAACTCCTTGAGCGCCTGCGCCGGCCGCCGCACGTCGTACACGCAGCACGAGCCGTCCTCGAACGCCGCCGCGAACACCGTGCCGTTGGGGTGGAACGAGAGCCCAAAGCCCCGGTCGTGCGCCGTTTTGATGGTGTTGGTGACGCCCACCGACGGGTCCACGAGGTAGACCAGGCTGGTGTCGCCGGCCACCGCCACGAGCTTGGGGTCCACGGGGCTGCGGGCCAGGTTGTTGAGCGAGGTGTCCTGCTCGCACACGATGGAGTTGTGGATGGCGAGCCGGTCGTTGGCCACGTCCACCACGTACATGCGCAGGTCGTTGTTGCACACGTACGCCTGGTACTGCGACGGCCCGCCGTGCACGGCCACCGAGTTGTTGATCATCTCGCCCAAGCACACCGTCTTGGTGGCGCCGGTGTGCGGGCTGTGAAACGTGAAAAGGCCCTTTTGCGGCTTGTTGGTCCACGCGAGCGGCTCCAGCTCGGCGTAGAAGATCTTGTAGGTGTTGGCCATGAGCCCGCCGGTGACCAGCACGCCGTCGGCGGCGATCCCGAAGCATTTGGGGCCGTAGTCCGGCTTGAGGTGCTCGCTGGAAACCGGGCCGTGCTTCAGGTCCCGGAGCCGCCAGAGCCCCGTCTTGCGGGTGTAGAACACGTCGCCGTTGTCGGCGACCTGCACGATGTCGCGGAGCTGCCAGTGGTTGATGACGGCGTCCACGCCGGCGATGTACCGGGGGTTGGGCTGGAGATAGTTGTGGCTGTGGTAGTAGTTCTGGAAGCACCGCGAGTAGGGGCTGGCCGGTTTGCCGGGCTCGCGGGCGTGCTTGGTGTCGGTCGGCGAGATCGACAAGTCGATGGTCATGGTGTCGACAATGATAAGATGATAAGCTGGTGCGATAAGCGTGCGAATCTGGGGTCAGGCTGGTCAGGGTTGCGGTGGGGGCCGCGGTAGTGCGCGGCGTGGTGCGAGTGCGGCCGTGGTGCGACCCGCGCTCGTGCTGCGATCCGCGGTGCCGTAGTGCGATCCGGTAGTGCGCTACTGCGATCGTACTGATCCACAACCTTACCGTATTGTCTATTAGTATGTAGTCTATGTCAGCTCGCTGCGCCCGCTGGCTGCGCTCCGCTCAGCTGCTCAGCCGCTCGCCTACAAAAGTCCCTTGTGCGCCCGGCTGACCCAGCCGCAGTCCCGCACATTGTCGTCCTTCGCATCGTACTTCCAGTTGGTCTGCGGGTCGTCGTACTCCGGCCCCTCGACCGCCGGCTTGGAGATGCAGAGGTGGTTGCCGTTGGGCAAGAAGCACCGCAACTGCGACGACGGGAACGGACACGGGCAGAACTTGGGCGCCTCCACGCAGAGATGGGTGTCGGGGCACTGGTACTTGCCGCAGTTTGTGTTGAGAAGCTGGGCCTCGTAGCCGGCGCCTTGTTGTCTTGCGCCGTGGAACTGGTTCTGGAGAAAGTCGAAAATGTTGGCGTTGGCGGCGCCGAGAAAGAGCAAGAAGAGCATACGTTGAGTTCGCGCTGGGTGCAAAATTTGGCGGCGCCCGTCAAAAAACAGGAGGTATGTGGCCATGGCTACAACGCCAAGCTGGGAAACCGCCAGGAATAAGTCAGATAAATATCAAAATAAGAACCAAATCAAAAATCAATGAATACCAAAAAATTCATAAATTCGATAAATTCTAATTCAATATTCAATATATATCAATATCAGAACTACGAGAGAGGAGCCACCACATATGCAAATATGGCAATACCGGCCCGCCACCGCAAAAAATCAGTAAATCAATTAATTAATCATTAGTCGAGGAAACCTCGTGCTGAATACTATATAGCTGGTTGATGACCTGGTCCTTGACCTCGTCGAGCGCGCGGTTCTCGGAGCGCACACCGAGGTACGCGATGAGCCCGTTGAGCACCCCCGTGGTTAGGACGAGCGGCGCAAGCACCACGAGCACCACGGTGACGTACGGCAGAAACACCGCCGCCGCCGCCGCCACGACCGCGAGCACCGCCACCACCACCGACGCCGCGAAGTGCACCTTGCGCCAGCCGCGCTGGAACGGGATGGTGTGCTGCTGGTACTGCTCGATCTCGCCGAGGAGGTGGTTGTAGATTTCCATTTTTTCGTCGTTGGACGCTGGCGCCGCGGCGCCGTCTGCGAGCCGGAGCTCGACGTAGTATGCAAAGTGGTCCGAGTACGAGCACCCGAGCTTGGGGATCAACTCGGTGAAGCGCACCTCGGCGTCCACCACCGCGAACCGGCTCGAGTCGACGAGGGCGTAGTCGAGGCGGCACGCGGCGGTCTGCGGCTTCTCGACCCGCCACGAGTTGAGGCACGAGTCGCAGGTGACGCCGCCGAGGGTGATCTGCTTGCGGGGCGAGAGCTCGGCGATCTCGGCGGCGGACAAGAGCGGTTTTCCCTGCTGCTGGTGAAAAAGCTCCCACGAGTCGGCAAGCCCGGCCTCCGCCGTCAAGAGCCGGTACGGCAACGAGTCGGGCCGCGAGTTCAAGTCGCCCACGAGCACCACGGCGTAGCCCGCGGCGCGGAGAAGCTGGATGTAGCCGGCCATGTCCCAGGCCTGGCAGCTACGATGGCACACGTACTCGGCGTCGCCACGGCCGTACGGCGCGTGCATGTGCGAGTTGAGGAGCGCCACGCCGTTGGCGAGGATCGTGACGCTCATGCTCTTGCCGACGTACCAGTCGCCGCGGTGGACCGCCGACGGGCGCCCGTTGACGGGAAACCGGTAGAGAAACGTCGAGCGGATGGGCACCGTCAGCAACACGGCCAAGCCGGGCCCCGACACGATGCCGCTGCGGAACAAGCGGCGGTGCGGGTACTTCAGCGCGAGCTGGTCGCTGATGTAGGCCCAGTCGTCCTCGACCCAGAGCTCCTGCAACGCCACGACGTCGTAGTCGGCGTCCGCGAGCTGGGCCACCACCGCCTCCACGCGGGCGCGCCGCAACCGCGCGATGTACTTGAGGCCCCACAAGTTGAGCGTGAGCAACCTGAGCGACTTCATCAATTTCGCACCACATGCCCGACCCGATACAAGAGTTCTTCGCCGTGCAGCGCGAGTTGGACGCCTTCGGCACGCGGGTGGACGAGGCGGCGGCCGCGCGCCGCAAGGCCGTGGCGGCGGACCGGCACGTTTTCGCCTCGCAGGTCGCCGACTTGGCGGCGGCCCAGACGGCCCTCAAACAACAAGCGGCGCTGCTCGCCGAAAAGAAGTCCACCGTCGCCCGCAACATCGACATGACGGCGCAGGAGCTCCGCCTGCAGCACACCAAGGTGGCGGACCTCGCGCTGAAGGAGCGGGCGTTGGCGCAGCTCCAGGCCCAGCTCGCGCAGGACATCGACCAAATCACCGCCCAGATCGCCGGGGTTTCCGACCAGATCGCCCGCAGCGCCGCCAACTTGCACACGCAGAACGACAAGGACCAGGTCGAGCTGCGCAAGTTCGAGCAGTACCTCGGGCTCCGCATCGAGGTGCGGTCGCCGGAGAGCCTCCAGTTTGTTTTCTCGAGCTTGGACGCCGCCGACCCGGAACGGGCGTGCTGGCTCCGCTTGGAGTTGGGGCTGGGGCTCCGCGTGGGCGCGAGCGACCCGCCGTTGCCGGACGCCGCCGTGGCGGCGCTCGAGGCCGACTTTGCCGCCCACAAGAACTTTGTCAAGTTGTTGAAGGATGTGCGGCTCCAGTTGAAGGCCCAGTTATGATCTGTATATTACTGTAGAGTACCGCGGCCTGTCCGCGGCCATATCGTTACGTCGTGAAAAGAATAGTTTGGAGAACCGTAGGGTCCCGCAGCGCCCGCTCCCAGTTGCCGAGGATCTGCATGAGCGCTGCCTGGTGCGGCGACCGCAGCACCGCGTTGACGATCCAGCTGGTGGCGGTCTCGGGCGTGGGCGGCTCGCCGAAGAGAATCGTGTAGAACCGCCGCAAGAGGTCGATCTGCCGGAGAAACGCTATGGGGTCGCCTTCGTACGCCAAGTTCCGCTCGAAGTCCATGACGTAGAACACCGTGATCCGCTGCTGGAAGTGGTGCTTGACGAGCTCGAAGTTGACGTAGCACATATTTCGCTCCGAGAGCCCCAACTGGTGGGTGAGATGCTCATCGACCGAATCCAAAAGCACCCGGTTAAACTGCTTTTCGAGCGCCCGGTACTGCTTGCACTGGGCCTGTTTCCGCCGTAGCGCCGCCACGTACTGCTCGTCGTCCTCGTCGGCGCTGGCAAATTTCAAATTGACCAATTTTTCACAGCAGGTATTTGCAGCTACTTCACTCACAGCGCCGTACCACGCCACAAACCGGACCTCGTCGTCGTAGAGCACCGGAATCGCCGCCGGCAACTGCTTGTGGTGCAACTCATCTTCCATGCGGCTGGTGATTTTTATGGCCGTTGAATCAGCCCTTCTTTTCTTATAGCAAACTTCCATGCATACGGGTGGAAATTCTTCGCCTTAAATTAGGCCGCAGATCCCCCGGCTGGCGCTATACTTAGAACCAAATTAGTAATGGTGCGCGCCTCACCTGATCGGTGGTGCCACTGGTCATCTGAAACCCTATTAATACCGCGACCGTGGCACGACTCCGACCTACGAAAAACTTCGGGGTATCGTCGAATTCGATTTCACATTCACAGCCATGGATCCTTCAGCAAGAATTATCAGCCATATGAACAAAGACCACCACATGGCCGTCGTCGACTACTTGGTGGTCTACGGCAACATCCCATTGGCCGACTTGGACGAGCTGTCGGCCAAAATTACCAGTGTTGACGAAAAGACTCTTACCATCACTTACGATTTAAAGTCCGCCAAAAATAAAACCTCCGTATTCGTTTGGAACGACTTGCAGGAAGACAGCAACGTCAAGGTCGAGCTGATGAAGGACTTAAAGAGCAAGCTTGTGTCAATGGCCAAATATGCCGCCGCCAAACAAGGCTACTCTCATGTGAGAATTACTTCCTACCCTAAATTTGATCAGACCACTGCTTTCATGTCCACTTTGCTTGCAATCATGATTCTCGGCTCTTACGACCTCGAGTTGCTCAAGCGGATCTTCAAGAACGATCCAATCACCTCAAAGATTTTGCCTTTCTTGCCCCAGGCCGTTTACAAGGTGTTGGAATTCGCCGGCGATAAAGTGAAAATAATTGCTGCTACTACTTATTTGATTCACATCTTTGAAATCAGCTACTTCACTATTCCTAGAATTATTAAGTATAGAGTCCCTTTCCCCCAAAGTTTGGTGTGGTCGGTGATGCACTTCATTGAGGGTTTTCCAAACATTAAGAAGTTTAGCAAGTTAATTGATAATTAAATATGCAAGTATACAACTAGTTTTGGCTTATTTGGCATTTTGCAGCAATTAATTTTGACAACAACTGTTTGCAACACTAGCAATGTATGATGATCCGCCACTCAAAAAATTTTATAATCTGGCAACTTGTCCGAGTGGTTAAGGAGAAAGATTAGAAATCTTTTGGGCTTTGCCCGCGCAGGTTCGAATCCTGCAGTTGTCGTTATTTTTTTCTATTTATACTTTGACGTTAAGTCTGAAGCCAACCATCACATATCTTGCACAATAGTAGAAGAATGTGCCGAGTGTGCAAAGGGCTCCAACAAAGCAAACAAAATTATCGTAATTTTTTATACTGCCATTTCCAATGAGAGCAGCGCCAATTGGGATACCCACGAGGTTCCCAAAACTTAAGAAGAAGTTGAGTAGGCCAAACCTCTCTCCAAACTGGGAAACAACCGATATTTGTGCTAGACAGGCCGGAAGCATTCCCGAAATCAGGCCTTGGAAAAACCCTCCAAGCCCTGCAAACGTATACATCACTGGTAAGTTGTCTCCGAACGGAAGCCACATGGCGAATATGCTAATACTCAAGCATAATATCATGGCAATGTTCACGTTGAACTTGCCAAGAAAGTCTGAGGTGAAGCCTGGAAGTAACCTCCCCAAAATCCCTGCACCGTTCCAGGTGGTTAAAAGCAAGTATGCAGTGGACTCAGGGATACCATGTGCCATGAAGTATGTGACGAAGTAAGTGAGGAGTAATACAAGGCCCAACTCAGAGCAAAATGCTCCAAGTATCACAAATATAAACCTAAGATCATTGTGCCTAGCAGCAAACTGTTTAGTTTGGGTGACAACAGTCTCGAAATTCAAGTTCTTCAAGTTGACTTTAGTGCCGCTGGGTTCTGATCTAATCCTTTCTTTTGTTAATAACACTGCCACGCTCAAACACCCGAGACAAACAAACGCCAAAATCCGAAGCGACCAAACATAATCATACTTGGCTAAGGTATATCTCAAAAGAAGTGAGAAGCACAAGCCCCCGACTGAGCCTCCGCTGGTCACAATCCCAGTGATTGTGCCCCTTTTTCTCAAGAACCAGTGATTGACAACTCCAACAACTGGAGTCATACCGATACCGTTCCCTAGTCCCAAACAAATGAAGCTAAGGATGAACTGGTACACATGCGAGCTGCTAGCGGCCCCCATAAGTCCTCCAAAGATAAGGACGGTTGCTAGAACTGTTAGGCCAGTAACACCTTTGCGGTCAAAAATGGGACCCACAAAAACTCCCATGGCATATGTCAAACTCAAATAAATAGAGAAAATCCATGACACATTCGATGCACTATATCCCTTCAACTGGTTGGAAGAAACGTATGCTTGAATAGCACCAATTGCATTTATTATACCCAAGCATACCACCGCACCGAAGAATGAACCAGCGGTAACCAAATATGCTCTAACGCCTCCATCCGGGTAGTCGCCCTTGTGGTCATCGGCCAAAATGCTATCAGCTTCCTCTGAGGCATCAGATCGGGCTTCTATCTCGCTGAGCTCGATGGAGGATCTGTTCATTTTCGAATTAGTCACAGTGAATCTCAGAATTAAGGTTCCAAATTTTTTGAGCGATAAGATCCAGAATGATAGTGAAAAGTTTTTGTGCCCCTTTTGAAGGATGTATCACAGCCACGCTTGAGTGTAATACTTCATGTATATCTTTTTGACATTTTGCTTTACCCAGAATGAACCAAAGAGCGTAGTTGTATTGTAGTCTTAGTGAGCTTTGGTGCTAGTAATTTTATAATTTTAAACAGAACCCCAACACACCTACTGAACAACATTGTTATCACTCTGTTCTATTACCTGTCGATAATATTCCAAGCCTTTCAATGGGTTTCTAAGATTCTTGCTGACAAATGTTGGACCACGGTGATATCTCAAATAGGCAGGGCGCAAAAGAGATTGGCTGTGTCAAGATTTTACAAGAATATCTAATTCGGAAATAGCATGGCTTTAACGTTGATTTTTTCTCAGAATGGAAGCTTTGAAATCGTATTTCAGTCAAGAATCGGCTTTCTAGATCCCAAAACAGTAATTTCCGATCAATAAGTGCCGCCGTTATAAATCAATGTCTTGTGTTACTAAGACCAAGCTAGATATTCTAAGCTTTTCTGGTTAATGTTTTGTATAGTAGAGATTGAGCTCTATCTATATAATAGTTTTAATCCATCTCTTCTTACCATAGAATAAAGTTTTACTGAATTTAATATGAGTGTCTACTTAGTTACTGGAGTCAACAGAGGAATCGGATTAGCTCTTCTCGATAAATTGTCCCAAGACGAATCCAACACTGTTATTGGAACTGTGAGAAGCTTGAGCAAGGCTCAAAAGGTTCTGGATTTAAAGAGGTCCAACATCCATTTGATTGAACTTGACTTCTTGGCTGATATTGAAACTTTCAGAACTGCTTTCAGGAAAATTGACACCATCTCCCCAAGTGGTATTGATGTGGTGATCCACAATGCTGCTGTGTTGGGTGCCTATAATTTTGTCTCGGTCATGGAGTATAAGGCCGAAGATTACATATTTCCCTTTGAGGTTAATGTAGTTGGATCAATCAAGCTTTACCAAACTATTGCACCTTATTTGTACAAAGGAGAAGGTCATAAAGTATTTGCTTTTATCTCGTCTCTTGCAGGTCAAATAACCAATTCGGAATACATTTTTAACGGGTATGGTGCTTCCAAGGCTGGCCTCAACTTCTTCATGAGACAAGCCCACCTTGAAAACCAACAATCCGAGAAGAAAATTCAGAAAGAATCTAGTATTTTCTGTATCCACCCAGGTTTAGTTGACACAGATATGGCACAAGGTGCTATCGAATTGGGTGGTGAATTGATAGAACAATTTGGTGTTCTCCCTCCAGCTGAGTGTGCTGCTAAAATCATCAACACCTTGCCTAACGTTAAATCCGGAACATTCGTCGACAATGATGGTACTGTTTTTGAATTTTAGACTAACTTAGATAGAACTTTGATTGGTAGTTGAATGTAATTAAAGGATGACATGTATCTTTAAGTGCCAGGCCACATTATACTAATTCGTTCATATTTCCAGATGCAATATAGATGGTTGTAAATTCAAACTATACTGTTCCGAATATGCAGGGTATACCATTGCCACATTTGATAGGAGTAAATTGTGTCGATTTATTTGGCATTTAATTTTGCAAGAAATCAGTGATTCTAACTTCAATTTTTCCAGCTATCTGTTTATTGAAGGGAATTGGTCCATATATCTGACCTCCAGTAATGTGACTCTTCCTTTCACTTCCGTACTAATAAACAATAGCAAATTTTGGGGTTGATGGGGTTCATGCTGACAATTTTGATTTCGGTTTTATCTAGAATAGGAAAGATCACCTTCCGAAAACGTTTACCTGCGACACCCATTTCAACATTTCCAGCTCAGGAGTATGGTTCGATGTTAGGCCGACTCCCAACTTGGAAACTCCGAACCATTTCGGAAGCGTAAAACTTGATTCAGTAATTGAGGAGGATTTGCAAGTCCCAAAATGTTAATTACCGAGAAATATCACGTCAAACAACAATTTAAATCAACCACAGTCACGAGCCCAGGCTTAGGTCTGGCATCTTGCCGACCCCGACCCATGGCGATCAAAGATCATATAGTGGCTCTAATCCACTTTCCTAAAAACCTGAATAAAATTATGACTGTTTACTTAGTTACTGGGGTTAATAGAGGAATCGGATTGGCATTTGTTGAGCTCTTGTCCCAAGATAATTCCAACACTGTTATCGGAACGGTGAGAAGCTTGAGGAATGCTTCAAAGGTATTGGACTTAAAGCGGTCCAACGTTCATTTGATTGAGCTTGATTTTTTAGCTGATATCGAAACTTTCAAAACTGCCTTCAAGACAATTGATGACATTGCTTCTGGTATCGATGTAGTGATTCACAACGCCGGTGCATTGGGTGCTTACAATTTTGTCTCAGTTATGGAGTACAAGGCTGAAGATTACATATTTCCCTTTGAGGTCAACGTAGTTGGGTCAATCAAGCTTTACCAAACTATTTCACCTTACTTATACAGAGGAGAAGGTCATAAAGTCTTTGCTTTTGTTTCATCTCTTGCGGGTAAAATCACCAATTCAGACACTATTTTTAACGGATATGGTGCTTCCAAGGCTGCTCTCAACTTCTTCATGAGACAAGCTCATCTTGAAAACAAACATTCTGATAATAAAATCCAAAAAGAGTCTACTATTTACTGCATCCATCCAGGGTTTGTTGACACTGACATGGCACAAGGTGCTATTGAATTGGGAGGTGATATGGTGGAAAAGTTCTCTGCTATTCTCTCTCCAACTGAGAGTGCTGCTAGGATTATTGGGACGTTGTATAGTGCTGAATCAGGAACATTTGTTCACAATGATGGCACTGTTCTTGACTTTTAGACTAGCTTTGTTAGGACCTCGATTTTCAGTCAAACATCAGATATACATGGCATCAAAGCATAAGTCAACATAGCAGTTAGAGAGGCCATCCTTCAAATCGGCATATCTTTTGAACATTATTTCCAACTGATACCTTGAACAAAAACCATTTGTATCTTGGTTGTATATTGCATTTCCCTGTTGTAAACCAAGATTTTTAGTTGAGGTACAGAACTGTGGCTTAAATTGTTGTACTTGATTTAATCATGTTTGCCTGAAGCTTGAGTGTTTCAAGAAGACTCTGAAAATTGATGGGGTCACTCTACAGAGTTGTGATTCACAATGTGAGTGTTTTTGGAATATCACATATTTCTTTGTGGCCCTATGAGCTAAGTCACTTTGCTTTGCTTCTACAACAGGATGTTTGAAAAGAAGTTCATGTTTCTTTCATTCCAAGCAATAGCTAGTTATGATTTCAATTGTTCATATGAAGTGTTTAGGAAATTTAGATCCATTGCCCAAAATCGTACCCCGTGCTTATATGGACAACGACTGAAATCTTTTCACTTTTTAAACCCAAAGCCGATAAGATTGCCGATATCTAAGTTAAGGTTTATATTGAAGATGTTGTGGACGCTTGAATAAGCATTAATATTCGTAATGAAGTTTAAATAGAAAGAAATAACTATATCCGAGTGACATTCAACATTCTTATCCCCTCGTCAGGTGTCCTCTGAGATTTCCCAAACATAACGTGGATGGTTTTATGGAGTTTGTTGCTGACAAATAAAGTACAACAAAAATCTCAAACAGGAAACTGCTTTTTCCAGATTGATATTACGTGCGTCAGTGTTGAATCAGCATTTCTAATTCGAGCACCGTTGAATTGGTTCCCAAAATGGATGTGTTGAATCAGGTCCTTCCTCTTTGGAAATCTGGATTTCGATTGAGAAACTGATTAAGAATTTAGATACCGAAAATGGAAACCACTGACTTTCAAACACCAACAAATGTTACAAATCGAACCCAATCCCAAAGCCAACGATTTGAGTTTCACAGGTTGTTGGTTTGTATAGTAGTCAGTAATTGTATTTATATAATAGATGTAATCTACCTCTCTTATTATCATAAAACACTTTACTGAATTTAATATGACTGTCTACTTAGTTACTGGAGTTAACAGAGGAATCGGACTCGCTATTCTTGAACAATTGTCCCAAGACAAGACCAACACTGTCATTGGCACTGTGAGAAGCTTGAAGAATGCCCAGAGTATTTTGGATTTGAACAGATCCAACATCCACTTGATTGAACTTGACTTCTTGGCTGACATTGAAACTTTCAGAACTGCTTTCAAGAAAATTGACACCATTTCTCCTGAAGGTATTGATGTGGTTATTCACAATGCTGGTGTATTGGGTGCTTATAACTTTATTTCGGTTATGGAGTACAAGGCTGAAGACTACTTATATCCAATCGAGGTCAATGTTGGTGGTTCCATTAAGCTTTACCAAGCTATTGCACCTTACTTATACAAAGGAGAAGGACACAAAATTCTTGCTTTTATTTCGTCTCTCGCTGGTCAAATTACCAATTCAAGTTTGATTTTCAACGGATACGGTGCGTCCAAGGCTACTCTTAACTATTTCATGAGACAGGCTCATCTTGAAAACCAAAGATCGGACAACAAAGCTCAAAAGGAATCGGCAATCTTCTCTATCCACCCAGGTTTGGTCGATACTGACATGGGAAAAGGTGCTATTGATTTGGGGGGTCCATTGGTGGAGAATTTTGGTGTCCTTTCTCCTGCTGAGAGTGCTTCTAGAATCATCAAGACTTTGCCTAACGTTAAATCTGGAGATTTTGTTGACAATGACGGTACTGTTGTTGAGTTCTAGATTAATTAGATAAAGTTTGTTTTTGTTTGATTTTGCAACCGAATAAAACTTTAACCAATCATACTCTACTGTAAAACGCAAATTAACCCAATATATTTTGTTCACCAGTATACCAGATTGCTTTCATGGAGAAAATCTGAATAGTGACTTGATCGTGAAATTTTTGCTGCTGATGACAGAGTACAAGTGGCTTTAACTTCTATATCTTGCCCGAGACTAAAAGCAATTTTAAAAATAGACTAAGTTTAGACTTTACACAGTGTTTTAGCTTGACACAATAAAACTTCACAATTGTGGTGAAAGCTTCGAGATAAGGGGTCTTTCTAGCTGATACTAATGCAATAGGCCTAGGCTTTCAAGTTTCTTGAGAATGGGTAAGACTCTCTCACTGATTCGACTTTCTCTTCTGATTAGTGATTTGTGTCATGCCAAATACTTCTGCTTTTGATAGCTCTTGTCATTATCAATTAAAGTTTCATTCTTGAACTGTGATACTTATGGTTCTTGTCAAAAACTTTTCAGATGCTCGTACGGCATCATGAAAATTGATATTTAAGAGCACTAAAGCTCCAAATTAAACATTGATAGATGGCAAATCATGGCATAGAAGGTCAGCACGTTGACTTACATACTGTACTTTCACAGACGTTATCTATTACCGAAGTTGGTGAAGGTCTCACTAATGATGAAAAGCACATTGCATTGCAGAGAATGCAACTTGATGACTTAATTACCGATAAAGACTTATCTTTGACTGCAACTTTTATGCTAGATAAGATCGCCGGTATGACTGATGATGAGGCTTTGTCTATTTTGAAAAATGTTCTCATTACAAATGATAACGACTCCAATTTTCCAGAAGAAGAATACCAGTTGGCCCTTAACTTGGTACAGTACAAAGATCCTGATTTTAATACCGCCAAGTTTAACCCAAACGAGACCCTTTTAACTTTTATTAAAAGCAAGTTTTTATCATCTTCTGATGATAACGGAATTGTGAGTTACGATCATGGAGACGACTTGAAAAAGTCAAACATTTCTGAGAAGAAGGCACTTGAGGGTGTATCAGAGATCAAGAACTTTAGCTCCTCTGAAAATAAACTTCAAGACATTGAGAGCAATATTTCTGTCTACTATTCTGAGATCTTTGACTGGTCTTTGCAGGCCAAAATTGAAGCATCTTTAGTTGAATATTGGTCTCCATATCCCGAAGTTAGATCTGCTACTGTTCCTTTCGATGACCCAAATGTACCTTGTGAAACATGGAGAGCATATGTTGCTGGTTTGATCTGGGTAGCTATCACTTCCTTTATTAACCAGTACTTCGCCCAGAGGTTTCCAAGTATAGGTTTGGGATCCTCTGCAGCCCAATTGTTTTTGTATCCCACTGGCACCATTCTTAGTTTTTTGCCAAATTTCGACGTTAAAATTAGAAGCTATACATTCCAGTTGAACCCAGGTCCTTGGTCTTTTAAAGAACAGATGCTTGCCTCAATGATGGTGGGGATATCCGGAACTCCTTATATTGAAGGACCAATCTATGCACAGCGGATGGATGTTTTCTATGGACAGAAATGGGTTACGTGGGGGTATCAGATCTTACTTGGTATTTCAACTCAATTTATTGGCTTTGGATTAGCAGGATTGGTTAGAAAGTTTTGTATTTATCCTACCAAGTCCGTCTGGCCAACACTTCTACCCACTATTGTTCTTAACAGAACCTTAACCGTCCCAGAGAAAAAGGAAAATATCCGTGGTTGGACTATCTCGAGGTATGGTTACTTTTTTGTTGTATTCTCTGCATCTTTCCTCTGGTACTGGGTGCCAGGTTATCTATTCCAAGGACTTTCGACCTTTAGTTGGATGACTTGGATCAAACCAGATAATTTTAATCTTGATGCCATTACGGGATTCGGTCAAGGCTTAGGACTTAATCCAATTGCTTCTTTTGATTGGAATTACATTGGCTTTTATTCGCCTCTAGTGGTTCCTGCCTTCAACATTATTAATACTGGCATCGGACTTCTAATAGGATTATTTTCTATCATTGGCATTTACTACACCAACTACACGTGGACTTCCTACATTCCAATTAATTCATCAGCTGTATTCGATAATACGGGAGAGCGTTATGAAGTTGGAAAAATCCTTAACGAAGATCTGGTCTTCGACAATGATAAGTACCAAAAATACAGTCCCCCTTTTTATACGGCTGCAAACTTGGTTAGTTATGGTGCTTTCTTTGCAAGTTACCCCTTCGTTTTCCTATTCACCTGTTTTACAAATTGGGATGATATAATTTTTGCGTCTAAAAGCTTGTGGCATTCCCTTCGGCAATTTCACCGGTCATCATTAGATGGATTCAACGATCCTCATAGCAGGATGATGAGTCAATACAAGGAAGTTCCAGAATGGGTGTTTTTGGTTGTTCTACTCATATCCCTAGTGCTCGGTATTGTGGTGGTAGAAATATATCCAACAGAGACGCCTGTTTGGGGATTGTTCTTTGTTGTAGCCATTAACTTTGTCTTCTTGATCCCAATAACTGTCTTACAATCGATTACGGGATACGGACTTTCCATGAATGTGCTCGTGGAGTTGATTATTGGGTATGCTCTTCCAGGAAAGCCTAATGCACATTTGATCTTAAAATCATTTGGAACTCAAACTGATTTGCAAGCCGAGGGCTATATTACAAATCAAAAGATTGGTCATTACTCGAAAATCCCGCCCTGGTCAGCTTTCAGAGTCCAGATTTTAGGGACATTGGTCAGTTTGTTTATTTGTTTGGCGGTTATTAACTGGCAAATTGATAGTTTCGAAGGCTTATGTGAACCGCATCAACCACAAAAATTCACCTGTCAAGGGGACGCTCAGGTTTTTTTTTCTGCTTCGGTGATATGGGGGGTTATTGGCCCCAAGAGAATGTTTAATGGGCTCTATCCCATGTTGAAGTATTGTTTTTTAATTGGGTTTCTTTTGGTGATCCCTTGCTACCTAATCAGAAATATTATATCAAGGAAGAACAGAAGGTGGTTTCAGCCTGCTATTATTATTAATGGAGTTATGGCATTTGCACCAAAATCTTTCTCGTATTTTATTATGAGTTTCTATTTCTGCTTGATATTCATGGTCTACATTAAGAACCGGTACTTGGACTGGTGGACTAAATACAATTATCTCACTTCGGTTGGTTTGGGGTCAGGTCTTGCGATTTCGTCAATCATCTTATTTTTTGCGGTACAATATCATGACAAGTCATTGAACTGGTGGGGTAACAATATAGTCTATAAGGGAATTGAAGGTGGAGATGGACAAACCTCAAGGTTTAATGCGTCTCTTGCTGATGGTGGATATTTCGGCCCGAGATTGGGAAACTTCCCATAGTAATGTGAATATTGTATTCTGGAGTATAATAAATATTGATTTCTTAATACTTTGTTTCCGTTGTGTCCTGTTCTCTCAGAACATGTTGCGTTTATGGGTATCATACCATCAATTACCATATCTTTGATTGAAAAGTAATCTCATAGCACTCTATATTTGATTTCTTGCATTTGTCGACTAAATACTATTTTTATCAACAAAATTATAACTACTGCTTGCTTAATTGGGAAAGTGATTCACAAGTGTATAATAACTATAAATGCTTACAAATTTTAGAAATGTATATATAATGTAGATATCCTGCTCTAAACCAGATTATCAGATGTCTTCCTTGTACAGATGTGTTCAAAATAGTCATTTTGGCAGGTTGGTTTACCTTCTTTCAAATTACAAGTATTTCAAATACAAAGAAGATTTACCTGATTATGTCATCCCCAAAGAATATGATGATACAGGTGTTATTATTACACTTGAATGGGAAGAACACGATATTGAACAGCCACAGAAATGGCCCAAGGCAATGAAAGGAATGGTAATAGCTCAGATTACAATATTTTCATTTTTTGTCTACTTAGGTGGTCCCATATATGCACCAGCTGTCCCCTATATAATGGAGGAGTTTCATGTGTCATACCCCATTGCGGTATTGCCTTTGGCGTTTTATATTTTGGGATACGGTATAGGTCAAATGTTCTGCTCACCACTTTCAGAACAGCCAGCTATTGGTAGAACAGCAGTTTATTTTTACATGGACATAATTGCTGTTATTTTACAGATCCCTTCTGCACTATGTAATAATATAGCAAGTTTGACTGTTCTCAGATTCCTAACTGGGATAATAATCTCGCCTGCTTTTTCAGTGGGAGCAGCGTCATTCGCCGATGTTTGCAGTCCTTCTAAACTTCATATTGCTTTGTGTTTGTGGGCATTGTCCGCCTTTTGTGGTCCAACTACTGGTCCAATAATTGCTCTGGCATTATTGCTAAAATCTTGGAGAGATATATTTTGGCTTCTTTTTGCAGTTTTGGGATTTTTTACTTTATTTATGTTTTTTGTCTCACCGGAAACAAACAAGCATACACTCCTACTCTGGAAAGCTCAAAGACTAAGAAGAGTAACAGGAAATCCTAATATTTTAACTAAACAAGAACAGCAAAATGAAAAAATATTATTAATTCTCGGTAATATCTTTTGGAAAGCCTTTAGAATTATTCTCGAAGAACCCATTGTTCTTCTTATTGATTTATACACCGGTTTGATTTACGGGTGCCTTTATCTATGGTTTGAGGCGTTTCCAATCGCTTTTGAGTCTCTAAATTTTTCAGAAATGGCAACTTCTGCTGCTTATAACGCTTTGAATATTGGAACTGCAGTTGGTGGTTTGTTGTTCATTGGTTTGCTTCATGAGCCCTATTCAAACAAAATAAAAGAAAATAAGCCAGTGTCTCCTAATATATTCCTTCTTGTATCCTTCATAGGATTAGTCTTCAGCACGGTTTCATTTTTTTGGTTTGGATGGACTGTCAATCCACACGTTCATTGGATTATGCCTATTATTGGAGCAGCATTGTTCGGTGTTACTGCAATTATCACATTCCAAGGTAATTATAACTATTTGGGGGTGTGTTTTCCCGATCATATAGCATCGGTATTTGGCGGTAATGGACTTTTCAGATCAGCAGTAGGGAGTTCATTTCCGATTTATGGAAGAGCATTGTTCAACAACTTGGCGATTAAAAATTTTCCTGTGGCTTGGGGTTGTAGTGTTATTGGTTTCATCAGCTTAGCCATGTTAACAATACCTTTACTTCTAATGAAGTATGGAGAAGCTCTTAGAAAGAGACTGAAATATTCACGATAGAGAAGTTTCATTACCCTAGATAGACAATAAATATCCATATCACTACTCTTCAGAATTAGCTAAAGAGCGGATTACACTTGCAGGAGGAATTTTTCCTAGTTGAGCTTCAACTGATTCCATCAAAAAGTAGATGTCAAACTTAGGGTTATACGAAAGTTCTATTGCCCAATCAAGGTCGTCGGGCCTTATTGCTGGTCCAAAAGGTGTGGCGAAAAGGTGAAGAGTCACAGCATATAATAGAACTTCTATGTTAGTCCGCTCGACATTCAAGTCTTTATCCAACCGCCTTAAGATTTCGACAACTCCAATGAAATTTGGCGGGAGATATTCGTCATTTCCAATCCAACACTTTGGAATTCGGCTGTGTTTTGCTACGAAATCAAGATGTTGGTAATATTTTGCTGGTAATGTGGCCCCATACATCTTGATGAATTTGAGGGTATGGAGTGATAATGGTCTCTCAACTTCACAGTTCAAAAACTTCCTATAACACCTCAGATTTAATGTACAGAAGTAGACCAAGATGAAACCTTCGTCTGTATAAAGGTGACTACTATGAAAATTGTACTTCTCAGTGAATTCTTCAATACTCATAGAATCAGCATCTGACACTTCATATGTAAAAAGATCTCTCAACTTTTTGGCCTTGTGGTTGGTCATTCTAGTATCATCAATGTAACTGTCAGATATCAATTCTAGTGAAGTTTCAAGCAGTTTTAGGTACTTTTTCATCATATCAGCTTGGACTTTAAGAGCAGCTATTTCAGCGTTCCGGCGATCACGTAAGTTCTGTTGCGACTGCCGCATTTGTAGCAATCTCTTATCCTTCTTTGTGCATTCTTTCTTTGGGGGTTTGCTGGAGAACAGCGATTGCATTAAGTTACCTGTAACTTTTGGTTAGTGATTATATTTATATGATAGCCACATACAGTATGTGATTCACATACCTAAAATGGATATCTTCATGTGATCAAGATACCTAAATAAGCACGAAAATTTGGTGAATTAGTAATAAGCCCAAGGTCCTGTAGTTGTATCATGCACTACCAATTCGTCACTAAAAGGTAAAGCATATATGCAGGTTTAGTTTAAATCATACAATTCTTAGTATAAAAGGCTTCAAATGGCATTCCTGTGCTCAAGAAAGTTACTGATGTTGTGATTCACGATGAAGGTTCATTTTGTGCATGCCTGTATTCTCTGCTAATGGATGCATTACTGAAAATAATATACTTGGAAATTAGGGTTATTTATCAAACTATTTCACCTTACCTATGGAAGAAATATGACTGAATCAGTATCTGTATGATTCAGATAGCAGAAGACAAAGCCGGCCACTGTGGTTTGTGGAAAAAACTGTGAGAAAACGACACTTAATCCCGAAGTACCTTTAAGTTCAAACAAAAGTGGCTTACCTGATATCAATGGTTTCATCCCTGTGTGCTAGTATTTGGCATTGATTTCTTGAGCATTGCTGCTTTGATCTGTTTCGTACGTCCTATGCTGACAAATAAATGGTTCTCAAATTGGATGTTGAATCAGCATTTCTAATCCAAAAATCTACTTCAGTGTGTTGAATCAGCTTTCCTTCCAAGAATGGAAAAGTATTACTAATAACCTATGAATCAATAGCCAGTTATGAGGAGCTTTATATGTCACTTGTCTGCTTGAAATACAAGTTTCATAGTGAAAAATAATTTTACTAGATTAAATGGTTGTCTACTTAGTTACTGGAGTTAACAGGGGAATTGGTTTTGCGATAATTGACCAATTGTCCCAAGATCAATCTAAGACTGTTATCGGAACTGTTAGAAGCTTGAAGAATGCCCAGAGTATTTTGGATTTAAGGAGATCCAACATCCATTTGATTGAGCTTGACTTCTTAGCCGACATTGAAACTTTTGAAACTGCCTTCAAGAAGATTGATGACATTGCTCCTAAGGGTCTTGACGTGGTTATCCATAATGCTGGTGCATTGGGTGCTCAAAATTTAGTTTCAGTTGTGGAGTATAAGGCTGAAGATTACAAGTTTCCTTTTGAGGTCAATGTTGTTGGTTCGGTCAAGCTCTATCAAGCTATTATTCCATATTTATACAAAGGAGAAGGGCACAAAACTCTCGCTTTTATTTCGTCTCTTGCTGGTCAAATTACTGATTCTAAAATGATTCTTAACGGATACGGTGCTTCTAAGGCTGCCCTCAACTACTTCATGAGACAAGCACACCTTGAAAATCAACTGTCTGAGAACAAAGTGCAGAAAGACTCCACTATCTACTCTGTCAACCCAGGTTTGGTTGAGACTGACATGTCAAAAGTTGCCATCGAAATAGCAGGAGATTTGGTAAAGGATCTTGGAGTTCTTACTCCAGCTGATAGTGCTGCTAAGATCATTAGTACCTTGGCTAAAGCCAAATCCGGAACATTCGTTGATAATGACGGTACAGTTTTTGATTTTTAGATTTATTAGATTAGATACAAGTTTGGTTTACAGAATAAGGCAATTCTGAGATATCGAATCGGATTTAAGCGGCGATTACTTGTCCATATTCTGATCTTCTCTCCTTTATTGGCATAGGGTATCTACATTTACAGGATCTCCGGTCCATTTGCTTTCCTTTGGCGCAAAATCCGGTCACATGTGACTAGGAGTGTACAAATATACTCCACCCACTCTGAAGAGTGCCTTACTCTTGTATTATCCTGATTTATTCTTCAACGTCCCAATTTGTCTATTTTACCATCAAAAATCTTGACTGGGTGAGATTTTCGGTTTTGCACCCATCCCGCAAAGCTACAAACCCGACACGAGATAAATCTGTCCACGGTATTCATGTCCTTCATTGTACAACTTGGAAATGACAATCATGCAATTACAGGCTCTGACGATTCTTCTATCGGGGAAGTAGACATTGCTACTTCGACACCAAATTTATCCAATCCGTTTCAGGATTGGGAAATTCAGAAACTAGATAACAGACTCATAAACGAAGAGTAGTACCAAGATTCAAACTATCTGTCATCTAGTAACCATCTGCAACTGGACCATCATCAGAAATTACAGAATACATCAACACTTTTGGGGGTCAGAAAGAAGGCTCGGAAATACTGTGCGTATACTGACAAAGATAAGGGGATATTATTTGATCTTCTCGCCAAACATCCTTGTATGTCAATAGCTTCATGTGCCAAGAAAGCGAATGTCAACGCTCGTACGGCGCAGATATGGGTGAAACGGTTTGAAGATCTGGGAGGTAAGGGCATACCCCAACCAAAACAAGAGGCAGGCGTAAGACACCATTATTGTGTGGCACGAGTGAAGAAAACCGTGGAAGTTGCGCTACAAAGAGTCCCAAAACAAAGTAATTGCAGAATTTAATTCTGACCTTTGAAATAGAGTCTTCAAATCTAAATTTGATGGCCTTGTAGACTAGGTAGCTTTGTGATTTAAGCATCACAATAATATACGATGTGCCTGGTTTCCCAGAGACCTATTCTATCGATCCTTTTGGGTTTGAAGCCATAGTTGTCGGTGGACTAAAATATTAACATTGCCAATACCAGAATGAAGGTTTGTTGTCCACATTGAACTGACGTCACTCTTTAAATAAACTCTGCAACCAATTATCTGTAGAAATCCAATAGCCATGACGAAGAAAACTGCCTCACGAAATAGAGGTTGATTGATCTTCTCTAATTTCTAAGATCTTTTAATTGAAGCTTACTTGTCCTGTCAACTTCTCTATCTCTTCCCTCTATCCTTTTTTAACTATTTGCCAAACATTACTGGGTTTCTGAGTGACATGCTGACAAATAAATGGTTTCGACAAGTCTCAATTAGGAAGGATATCGTTTTGAAAAACTTGTTTTCTGCGTCAAAGTTGATTACGATTTCTAATCAGAAGATGCTACTTCAGCGAATGAAGAATTTTTAGAGCCTAAAATGGAAAACACCAACCATAATCTATCAGACATTATTAATCAACCCCAAAGTTCAAGTCCCACTGTTTCAAGCTCTGAGTGTTGCTGGTGTACTTAAACGTTGGAAACCCCACTTTTGATTTTATTTAAAAAGCATTTTACTGCACTGATATGACCGTTTACTTAGTGACCGGAGTCAATAGAGGAATTGGATTGGCATTTGTTGACCAATTGTCCCAAGATGAGTCCAATACAGTCATTGGAACTGTGAGAAACTTGAAGAATGCCCAGAGTATCTTAGATTTAAAGAGATCCAACATCCACTTGATTGAACTTGACTTCTTAGCCGACATTGAAACTTTCGAAGCTGCCTTTAAGAATATTGATGACATTGCTCCTAAAGGTCTTGATGTGGTGATCCATAATGCTGGCGTGGTTGGTGCTCAAAATGTAGCACCGGTGATGGAGTACAAAGCAGATGATTATAGACTTCCCTTTGAGGTTAACGTTATTGGTTCTGTCAAGTTGTACCAAACCATTGTTCCTTATTTATACAAAGGAGAAGGACACAAAACTCTTGCCTTCATTTCTTCGGTTGCTGGTCAAATCACTGGTTCTCAAATGACTCTCAATGGATACGGTGCCTCCAAGGCAGCTCTCAACTACTTCATGAGACAAGCCCATCTTGAAAATCAACTGTCTGATAATAAGGTTAGGAAAGAGTCGACAGTATTCTCTGTCCATCCAGGTTTAGTTGATACTGACCTGGCACAAGATGCCATTAGGATAGTCGGAAAATTTGTTGAAGGACTTCCGGTTATTACTGCTGCAGAGAGTGTTGCCTCTATCCTCTCATATTTGCCTAATGCCAAATCTGGAACCTTTATTAATAATGATGGTACAGTTTTTGACTTTTAGAAATCACTAGATATTATTGAATTTATGGTCAGATATATACATATTTCAGATTAAAAACAAAACAGGATATCACATTAAGCTTTTCACCTAAGTCTTTATCATTTCTTGCTGCATTTTTTCTTTTCGGCTTATGTTTTCTTCGTTTACCGGATTGCGTTTCTTTTGTTGCTTTAAATTCCGTTGTATCTCCGTCTTTCCAACCGATTGCTTCAATTTTTTCAAGGATTCATCGAACTCTTCTGGAAAGTTAAAGCATGTAGTGAAGTCAATAAAAATGAAACAAGTTTTTATTCAATTGCATAATCAATCTATTTAAAAGTCGAGAGGAGTTCCGTCAAAGTTGACAAAAGAGCCAGCTTTGGCGACACCAATTGTACTAATGATTTTTCCAGCACTCTCCGTTGGTGAGAGAATTCCAAGTTGCTTGATAGCATCTCCTCCATTCTCGATAAAGTCTACAGCCATATCGGTGTCAACAACACCTGGGTGAATAGAGAAGACGGCAGCATTCTTCTTGAGAGGATCTTCAGAAGTCAGGTTTTCGATGTTAACCTGTTTCATAAAGAAGTTTACAGCGGCCTTGGATGCACCATATCCATGGGTGATGAATGCGGGACTGGAAACTTGACCAGCAACCGAGGATATGAAAACAAATTTCTTTGTTCCCTTACCTTTGAACAAATAAGGTGAGATGGCCTGGTAAACCTTAATGGAACCAACGACATTGACATCAAACGCTTCAAGGTAGTCTGTTGCTTTGTACCCAGAGATTGGTACAAAAGTGTTGGCTCCCATGATACCAGCATTGTGGATGACGACGTCTAAGCCAGTTGGAACGATAGAGTCCAACTTCTTGAAAGCGTTGGTGAACACATCAATGTCTTGAGAGACATCGAGCTCGATCAAATGGATGTTAGGACGTTTCCAATCTAAAATTTCTTGAGCTTTGTCTAAGGTTCTGATGGTACCAATGACGGTATTTGCTTTATCTTGAGATAAAAGGTCGAGGAAGGCAAGACCAAGTCCTCTGTTGACTCCAGTAACTAAATAATTGACCATTGTGATTGTTTTTGGCTTTGTTGTTTATTGATAGAGATTACAAGACAATTCTACACGTTTTATACCTGAAGATACTCTTAATGATTACAAATTTTGGTGATAGCGAAGAATATCCGGGGAAAAAAAAGTGATTACTAAAACTTCTTTCACGTAATAAAGCCGTGAATGTTTCAAATTAGGGGTTTAACCCGCAGGAAGATAACAAATCAAAGTCGGGGTATCCCATAGATGCTGTTCTTTATTTGATTAGTGGGTTGAATAGTCCTCTTGCCCCAATCAGAACAAGATCCTACAATTCTTTTTCATAGACAAACGTCAACAAACCTTGATTACAGTATGTATTAATGGAGTCGGAATGTTTCGGAAGTTTCTCTGGACTAGATAGAAGGTTGAGTGCCAACTGAGAATACAGCTCAACTCATTGGTTTTAAAAAAATCACAATCTATTTCTTACTTCGAAATGGATCTTCGATTGACGAAACCTTAAAGTATATCCATGGATCAACTTATTTCTATGTTGTCTTTGTAATATATATTTGCGAAGAGAGAGGACAGTTTGCCTGAAGCAAAATGTCAAACTGTTTACCCCTTGTGTTTATTTGTCCAATACCATCGAGTTCTTAAAAAAAGGTATATTGTACGTTCCGACTCTTCTGGTAGAGTCTAACGTGTCATACAATTGTCACAGAAGAATTTTAGTGCAATTTTCGGCTTTTGCTTGTATATATATAAGCAAGGTGACAATTTGCTCTTGAGCAACTGATCAATGGCAGTCGTCCTGCTTGCCAGATCGAAAAAGAACACGACAGAAGATATTAGAAATCAACAAATCTTCCGTCATGAGTCATGAACGACCCTGAAGTGGCAATATCTAAAGTCTTGATGATATCGGCTGCGCTTTTATCAGGAGTTATGGCTCCCATTTCTTGGAGAATTTCTCTGTTTCCGCCAGTCGACTCGGCCGCCATATCGGTGTCTACCAACCCTGGATGAATGGAGTATACAACAGCTTCCTTTTTAAGTGGGTTTTCGGAGTTTTGATTGTCGATATGGACTTGTCTCATGAAATAATTAAGGGCAGCTTTAGAAGCACCGTAGCCATGGAACATTATGAACGAGTTTGACATTTTAGCGGCCAAAGAAGAGACAAAGACAAACTTCTTCTTCCCGTGTCCCTTGTATAGGTATGGGGCTAGTGATTTATAAAGTTTGACTGAGCCAATAACATTGATTTGAAATGGATACAAATAGTCATCAGCTTTGTAGTCATCAAATGGTACGACGTTGGGTGCACCAAGAACACCAGCGTTATGAATAACAACGTCGATTCCATTGGGTGCAAAATTTTCAAGCTTTTTGACGGCTAGATCGATATTTTCTTGGCTCAGGGACATGTCCATCTCCAACAAATGAACATTTTGGCGATGCAACTCCAAGATATTTTTTCCTTTATCCAAGCTCCTGACAGTTCCAATCACCGTATTAGAATCATTTTGAGCTAATTGGTTAAGCAAGGAAAGACCAATACCTCTGTTGACACCAGTAATTAAATAGACACTCATTTGATTTTTGAAAATTGAGTCACTTCGAACGCATCACCAGAAGATTTTTTAAATACAGCTGGAATTTCGAATACAAGCAACTTCATATTTGATATTTAGCAGTCCTCTATGTACCGAGTAGAACTTGGCTTGGAAAGATAATTCCAAAAGGCAAAATTGCCACCTCGTAAGTTCTTCCCAAACAAACGGACATTTTGCCGCTGCAAACATCCGCCATTACTAATATGATAATTGCGTTACCCTTTTGAGATATAATCAGAACTCCGCCTTTAAAATTGAGGGAAGGAGGCGGAAATTAGAATGCACCGGAAAAGTGAATCAACCAAAATGCTGAATCAACCGGAAATTTGAATCGACCGTTTATAGAAATATTTTTTCCTTGGAAAATTATTTACTGTCACCACTATTCCATATATAAAACATGTAGAATCTTCTCTTACTCTACATTAAACAAAAAGTCTTATTACAATCACAATGGTCAATTATTTAGTTACTGGAGTCAACAGAGGTATCGGTAATGCCTTGCTCAACCTTTTATCTCAAGATAAAGATAATACCGTCATTGGTACCGTCAGGAGCTTAGACAAAGCTCAAGAAATCTTAGATTGGAAACGTCCTAACATCCATTTGATCGAGCTCGATGTCTCTCAAGACATTGATGTGTTCACCAACGCTTTCAAGAAGTTGGACTCTATCGTTCCATCTGGCTTAGATATCGTCATCCATAATGCTGGTATCTTGGGTGCTGACACTTTTGTACCTATCTCCGAGTATAAAGCATCTGACTACATTGAGGTCTTTAATGTCAATGTCGTTGGTTCCGTCAAGCTTTACCAGGCCGTCTCGCCTTACTTGTTCAAGGGTAAGGGAACAAAGAAATTTGTTTTCCTTTCCTCCCTTGTTGGTCTGATTACCCTTAACCCTTTTGTAACTCATGGATATGGTGCATCCAAGGCTGGTGTCAACTTCTTTATGAAACAGGTCAACATCGAAAACCTGACTTCTGAAGATCCTCTCAAGAAGAATGCTGTTGTGTTTTCTATTCACCCAGGTGTGGTTGACACTGATTTGGCTACGGACTTAATCGAGAAGGGAGGAGAAGCTATCAAACAAATTGGAATCCTCTCGCCAACCGAGAGTGCTAGCCAAATCATCGCTACTATTGGTGTCGCCAAAACTGGCTCTTTTGTCAACTTTGACGGAACTCCTCTTGGATTTTAAGTAGTTGTATATGTAATAGATATATACTTGTTTCATATTTATTGTTATTTTACAACCTTAACTTTGCCAAAGGAATTCAATAAGCCCAAAAAGGGGCAAAAGAGGACGAAAATAAAGTGGAAATTAGAACACCAAACACTAAACTATCCTGCAATTTCAGATACCAAATGCTGAAAATAGAAATTGCTGCAAAATGGATATTAATTTGCCACTTAAATCCGAAAATGGCATCCAGTTGAACCACCACAGAATTTAACCCCGGAATATCTTTCCTATTCGAAGTCATATATTCGGTTGTAAATCGATTTTTTATCTAATCTAAGCTAGAAGTCAAGAACAGTACCGTCGTTGTCAATAAATGTTCCAGACTTGGCGTCAGCCAAGGTACTGATGATTTTAGCAGCACTCTCTGCTGTAGTAATAACACCAAGGTCATCTTCAAATTTACTTCTGTACTCAATAACATCATGTGTCATGTCAGTCTCAACAAAACCTGGATTGAGGGAGTAAACAGTGGATTCTCTCTGAACTTTATTCTCCGATTGTTGGTTCTCAAGGTGGGCTTGTCTTGTGAAGTAGTTGAGGGCAGCCTTCGAAGCACCATATCCGTTAAAAATAAAACTCGAATTGGTAATCTGACCAACGAGTGAAGAGATGAAAGCAAAGATCTTATGACCTTCTCCTTTGTACAAGTATGGAGCAATGGTTTGGTACAATTTGACGGAACCAATTACATTAACCTCGAAAGGAAGCTTGTAGCTTTCTGGTTTATACTGGGAGACAGAAACAAAAGGGTTATCGCCTGCTACACCAGCATTGTGGATGACCACATCAAGACCCTTAGGAGCAATGTCATCAATCTTCTTGAAGGCGGCTTTGAAAGTTTCAATGTCAGCTGAAAAGTCAAGGTCAATCAAATGGATGTTGGATCTCTTCAAATCCAAGATACTTTTGTCATTCTTCAAGCTTCTCACAGTTCCAATGACGGTGTCTGACTTGTTTTGGGACAATTGGTCAATAATAGCCAATCCAATTCCCCTATTAACTCCAGTAACTAAATAGACAGTCATGCTAAATTCAGTAAAATGTTTTATTTAACAACAAAAACCGGAGGCAAACCAGCTATTTAAATCGTTAGCTTGGACATGGTGTTTGATTAATAATGTTTGATCAAACAGTTACAACCTGCCTATTTGAGATTTCATCGACACTTATTTGTCAGCGTGAATGAATAAGAAAAAAACCCCAGAAATGATCGAGGTTAATAAACGATTGTGATCAGAACGTAAAAGATATTTGCAAGAATCGACTTGTACGAGAATATTGACAAGATTCTCCTCAGCTCAGTGGGAGACAATCTCTCTCCATCTTAGATATCTACATGTTGGTGGCGTCGGTATTTCCATAAAAGGAGGGAAGTTGAAAAAGGAAATGTTGCAAAAGACGGACACGGATTTACCCTAAATCCGTTAACATATCCCGTTGCTCAAAAATCTACCATAGAGCCCTACTCCAGAATTTTGTTTTGTTCTAAGCCATATATTCGCTTATCAATCAAAAGATGTATCTAATCTAAGCTAGAAGTCAAGAACAGTACCGTCGTTGTCGACAAATGTTCCGGATTTGGCATTGGCCAAAGTACTGATGATTTTAGCAGCACTCTCAACAGGAGTGATAACTTCAAGATTTTCAACAAATTGCTCGGCGATCTTGATGGCTTCTTTTGCCATATCGGTGTCGACAAAACCTGGGTGAATCGAGTAAATAGTAGATTCCTTCTGAACCTTGTTCTCAGACAGCTGGTTTTCAAGGTGTGCTTGTCTCATGAAGTAGTTTAGAGCGGCTTTCGAAGCACCATATCCGTTAAGGGTAAACTGGGAATTGGTGATTTGACCAGCGGACGAAGAAATGAAGGCAAAAGTTTTGTGACCTTCCCCTTTGTATAAGTAAGGAACAATGGTTTGGTACAACTTGACAGAACCAATGACGTTAACTTCGAAGGGAAGTCTGTAGTCTTCAGCCTTGTACTGCATGACTGGTGCTATATTTTGTGCACCCAATGCGCCAGCATTGTGGATGACCACATCAAGACCTTTAGGAGCAATGCCATCAATCTTCTTGAAAGCAGCCTCGAAGGTTGAAATGTCAGCCAAGAAATCAAGTTCAATCAAGTGGATGTTCGATCTCTTTAAATCCATGATACTCTGGGCATTCTTCGAGCTTCTCACAGTTCCAATAACGGTGTTGGCCTTGTCTTGGGACAATTGATCGATAATGGCGAAGCCAATTCCTCTGTTAACTCCAGTAACTAAGTAGACAGTCATTTTAAATTCAATAAAGCGTTTTTATTCAATAGTAAGGAACTATATCAGAGGGAAACTGGCTTTTTATACCAATTTTTGGGTTCCACAGGTGGGACTTGATTGACGAATCTGACCATTTCGGATAGTAAAAATACCCGGTAAAGGATGGGGCTGTGACAGCTTAGTTCCGGATAAATGTAGTGTTACTTCAAATTAAAAAAACTTACAGATTAAGTTTTGTGAAACGAATGATATTTTTAGCCGTTTACTTCAGCAATATACAAGCTCAGATTGATATGTTTCTACATGTTGCTGGTTGAGCATCTAGTCAAGCGTTGTGAATAGAAGTACCATATTCTACTAATTGCAAATTAAAATTATTGGAACATATTCTATTTGACCAGAAGAATCCAATCAACTCAAGAAAGTGGACAATAAGACGGAGGTACAGTGGAGATTAGAGCTACAAGTACACCACCAGCGGTTCGGTAACAGTGTGAACCGTGCCGATCAGGAGGAAATTTTGCAAGACGGATGCGGATTTACCACCTAAATCCGATGTGACATCCGTTGAACCAAAACACTACCAATTTTCTCCGGAATGTTACTGTATTCGTAGAAATTATTGCACAGTAGATCAGCCTGTATCCAATCATGTGTCTCCGCTGTGTAGCCTTGCCGTGCCAAGTTTGAAGAAAGCTATCGAAAAATCATTGAAACTCATGGTTTCACATGATGCATCGAATGCATGTAGAGATGTCAATACAGGGTCGAATATTGATATTCGAAGCAAAAATCATCCATTTATTTAATCTATAAAATAAAACAAGCACTTTTAAGGCAGGTTCAAACTAGAAAGGCAAAACCTTGCTTTCTTCGTGGCTGATAAAAGTACCAGACTTGGCGACGTCCAAAGACTTGATGATGTCAGCTGCACTTTGCTCTGGGGTGATGGCACCATATTGAACAAGAAGGTCTCTGTTTCCACCAGTGGCAAGGGTAGCCATGTCAGTGTCTACCATACCTGGGTGAATGGAGTACACAACGGCATCCTTCTTAAGAGGGTCTTCGGAATTTTGGTTGTCGAGATGAACTTGTCTCATGAAGAAGTTAAGGGCTGCCTTGGAAGCACCGTAACCGTTGAAGACCATGAATGAATCAGTGAGCTGGCCAGCGAGAGACGAAACAAATGCAACCTTCTTCTGTCCTTCGCCTTTGTACAAGTATGGGCTTACTGCCTTGTAGAGCTTGATGGAACCAACACAGTTGATTTCGAATGGGTAGATGTAGTCCTCAGCCTTGTAAACATCAAGAGGCACCATGTTCAAGGCACCAAGAACACCAGCGTTGTGAATCACGACATCAAGACCTTTTGGAGCGTACTTGTCAAGACTCTTGAAAGCCTCGACGAAAGTTTCTTGGTCCAGAGCCATGTCAATTTCAATTAAGTGAACATTAGAACGTTTCAAGTCGGTGATCTTCTGAGCCTTGTCCAAGCTTCTCACGGTACCAATAACGGTGTTAGACTTGTCTTGCGACAATTGTTCGAGGATAGAGAATCCAATACCTCTGTTGACTCCAGTAACTAAATAGAAAACCATGTTTTTTAATAGAGAAGTAGATAATTCTACATCCTTATATAACGGGATCTGATGACAAATCTCCCATTGGTCATGAAGTAGTAATGGCGGCAATGATGTTGTGCCAGAATAATCCAAGCTGCCCAAGAAAAAAAAAAATACCCGAAACGAAAATAGACGGAGATACAGTGGAAATAAACGTTTCCGAGGACCCGGAAAACTGCCACCGCATTTCAAATGAAGACGACGGGCACGGACTTACCCACATAAGTCCGTTTCGACGTCCCGTTGAGCCTGGCTATGGAGTGATTCGCTGGTACAGTAGTGGTGGTGTCGGCGTTTTACGTAATATTCGGCTGTAAATCAAATCTATCTAATCAAGCCTAAAACTCAGAAACACTACCGTCGTTATTGACAAACGTTCCGGATGCGGCATTAGGCAAAGTCTTGATAATCCGAGATGCACTTTCGGGAGCAGTGATAACTCCAGCTGCTAAAATATTTCCGCCAGCTTTAATTGCTTCTCTTGCCATGTCAGTCTCAACTAAACCTGGGTGAATGGAGTACACAACAGCATTCTTCTTTACAGGGAGCTCGGAGGCTTGGTTTTCAAGATGGGCCTGTCTCATGAAGTAGTTGAGCGCAGCCTTGGAAGCACCGTATCCATTGAAATTAATTTTGGAGTTGGTGATTCTGCCAGCGAGCGACGAGATGAAAAGAAGAGTCTTCTTGCCTTCCCCTTTGTACAAGTAGGGGGCAACAGACTGGTACACCTTGACGGACCCAATGACGTTGACCTCGAAGGGAAACTTGTAGTCTTCAGCCTTGTACTCGAAAACCAGGCTTAAATTATGAGCACCCACCACGCCAGCGTTGTGAATCACCACGTCAATCCCCTTGGGAGCAAAATCGTCGATCTTCTTGAAGGCGGTCTTGTAGGTTTCGATGTCAGCCAAGATCTCGAGCTCAAATAAGTGGACGTTGGACCGTTTCAAATCCAATACCGTTTGAGCATTCTTCAAGCTTCTCACCGTTCCAATCACCGTGTTAGAACTGTCTTGGGACAATTGGTCGAGAAGAGCGAATCCAATTCCTCTGTTGACGGCAGTTATTAAGTAGACTGTCATATTCAATTCGTAAAAGGTTGATAGCAGGGCAGGTTTACAGCCACTATATATAGTGATCTATCGATTACACAGGCAAATCACCCCCAAAGTTTAAATCATTGGCTTTAGTTTAGGTTCGATTTGCAACATTCGAACCGACATTTGACAGTAGATGCTTCCATTTTCGGTATCGGAGTTCTTGATTCAGTGTTGAATCACACGTCGGAATTCGGAACCACATGGATTTAATTCGTTAATCCCTTTTGAGAACTGATTCAACACTGAAGCAACAGTCTCAAAATGGAAATGCTGAATCAACGCTGACGCAATCGATTTCCTATTTGGGTTGTGGCAGGAGTGAACCATTTGTCAGCACCAAACCTATAAAACCGATGGAGATGTCAATCGCCGATGTAAGCTATGTGTTACAAAGCAATAAAATAAGGGGTAAGAATGTTGAACTCATGTGAATAGATGTTTTGCCCCATTTAAAGATTTCTAATTATTAAGGTTTATTGGGAAGCATCCACAGTCTTTGTCAAGTAGACTGGATCACTTCAGTTAGCTTTACTTGGTTTCTACGGCAATTGAATGGAAATTTATTTAAAAAGTAAGAACAGTTCCATCGTTGTTGACAAAAGTACCAGATTCTGCCTTGGGCAATGTTTCTAAAATCTTCTGAGCACTCTCTGTAGCACTAATCATACCGAACTCGTTGACCAAAGTCTCTCCTAATTCGTAAGCCGTATTGCCAATATCGGTTGCAACTAAACCTGGGTGGATAGAGAAAACAATTGAGTTCTTCTGAGCTGGAACAGTTGACTGCTTGTTTTCCACGTAGACTTGCCTCATGAAATAGTTGAGTGCAGCTTTTGAGGCACCATAGCCGTGGAAATTGAAGGCAGAATCCGTGATCTGACCAGCTTGAGATGAAAGAAACACGAACTTCTTTTCACCGTCTCCCTTGTACAAATAAGGGGAAATCGCTTGGTATAACTTGACCGATCCAACAACATTGACCTCGAATGGGTGCAAATAGTCCTCAGCATTGTAGTCACTAACAGGTACATACGGTGATGCACCCAAGACACCTGCGTTGTGGATCACAACGTCTATTCCCTCTGGGGCAATCTCATCAACTTTCGTGAGAGCCTTCTTGCAAGAATCAAGGTTCAGTGAAACATCGAGCTCAATTAAAGACACATTGGAACGGTTCAAGTCAACAATGCTCTGAGCCTTCTTTTGGTCCCTGATTGTACCTATAACCTTGTTGGATTTGTCTTGAGATAATTGGTCAAGTAAAGCAAAACCAATACCTTTGTTAACGCCGGAAATAAAATAGACAGCCATGATATGATGTTGAAATCAGCTGAAGTTTACATCTTATAGGTCGGCACTTTGAATAACGATCGAATTGATTTCTAATCTTCATTGGAAGACACTCGTGTTCAAGTAGTTTCGGGTACTTTTGATGACTAATCTCCGAAATATGTCTATTTGATTTGACATCAGGAGCCATGGTTCAGCCTTGTGTATTTACAGCCAATCCATAAACGGCATGGTTTACGTGAAGGTAAAACTTTTGGCTGACAAATTTTGGAACATTATTACTATTTTGGGAATGACAGGTAAAGAACATCGATATGGCCGATCTTACGCCAAGCGATATCACCGCAATTGCCAGATGAGGACGAACCCATCCATTTAGACAAAAGGCATACTAGGTCTCCTTTTTGTGCCCATACCCGAGTACAAAGCAGCAGACTACCTCCAAGCCTTTGACGTCAAAACCCGTCTTTCCAAACTGACCCGGCTACTTGTGCAGAGACGATGAGCAAATATTGCTTTCCTCGTTTTTGTTGCTCTCGTGTTTCCAGCCAAGCTTTTGACACTCATGGTTACGAAGAATTTAAGGCTGCTGTCAACCTTTTCTGAAATTACTTCATATTGAAAACCGACCTTTCAACCACCGAAGTGTCCTGGTCTCTGTTCATACTATTATTGCTGCTGATTCCATGGGACGAGACGCCATCAAACAACTTGGAATTCTCCCACTAATCGATATGTTGGCAAAATTGGACTACTGAAGCATCTTCAGCTGGTTCCTTTGTCGGTTTTCACTACCGATGCTTGAGCTGATGTCGATATCTCTGCTGTGATAGGATTTTATAGCTCTAGAATCTAATCAAAACCAGATGTCTTATTTATTCTAACGCAGAGAAGTAAATCCGTCACCATCCTGTTGTTCTTGTTGACTAGAGAATATACACTAGAAATGGATGTTGAGACGGCTTTTGAGAACCCTCGTGTTTTTTTCGGGGATTAGGTTCGGACTCAACTGCTGTTGGAACAACGTAGGTATCTCCGAATAAGGAACAGTCTATAATGATTCGAATGAACGGTAATACTCTCAAATAAAGCTGAACTTGATGAAAGAAGGCTTCCGAGTACGTGATGATGTGACATGTGCACAATTGTGCTCTAGTCTTAACATCAAAATCTTTCTTCGCCAGCAAAGGCCAAATAAATCTGTATGTATTAAAAAAATTAAATTGCTTTTTGGACGGAAATAAAAATCAGTTTGACAGAATTGTGTTCTCCAGACGGATATAACAATTCAACGACAGTGACATTTGTAATCACCACATCTTGGGACGGGTATATAAGGCGTAGTATTGTGCTCTGTCCCACATCAACAAAACTACAAGAAAATGGCAAATTATTTAATTACTGGAGTCAACAAAGGAATCGGTCTCGGATTATTGGACCTCTTATCTCAGGATAAGGCTAATACCGTTATTGGTACCGTCAGAAGCTTGGACAAAGCTCAGCATGTCTTGGACTGGAAACGCTCCAATGTCCACTTGATTGTGCTTGACATCAGCCAAGATATTGAAGAGTTTGACAAAGCTTTCAAGCAGCTTGATTCAATCGTCCCAAGCGGTTTGGACGTTGTCATTAACAGTGGCGGTATCATGGGACCCGACACAATTGTGTCTATTGCTGACTACAAGGCCAAGGACTACCTTGAGGTTTTCGACGTCAATGTCATTGGAGCGGTCAAGCTTTACCAATCTGTCTCGCCATATTTGTATAAAGGTGAAGGAACCAAAAAGTACGTCTTTATTTCATCCATGGCTGGACAGATCGTCAACCCTATGTTCCTTACTCACGGCTACGGTGTCTCTAAGGTTGCTATGAATTTCTTCATGAAACAGATTAATGTGGAAAACCTGCAATCTGAGGACCCTCTCAAAAAGAACGCAGTTGTCTACTCAGTTCACCCTGGTGTTGTCGAAACAGACATGGCTAAGGACATTCTTGAGAAAGCCAAAGGTGCTCTTGCGCAGATTCAAGTCATCCAACCCAAGGAGAGTGCCGAAAAAATTATTGGAACTCTTGCAACCGCCAAAACAGGTACCTTTGTCAACAATGATGGCACTGTCCTTGAGCTTTAGGTTCTCTGGGTTTAGAACTGCTACGGTATATATCCAATACAAGTCTTATATACGTCTAATTTCCGTAGTAGGTGCTAAATTAAAGTTGTCGACGGTCTTCTAGACATATAGAAAACAGTGAAATCACTGTGTATAAACAGAATATAACTCCGCTGGGCTCTGGAATAAAATACTCGCGGTGATAGGCTATAATTTGCTCGTTTTACGTAACACCTAATTTTTTAGGAGAAAAACGATGAGACTAGAGAGCTGACAAATATTGTTGAATCAACATTTCCCATCATTTGTAATGTAGAGAAGAGCTATAAAGCATGGTACCGCCCAGCTTGATCAATCATCCACACAAAATGACCACATATTTCGTTACCGGAGTCAATAGAGGCATTGGTCTCGCATTGGTTGACCTTTTATCTCAGAATAAATCAAACACCGTCATTGGAACTGTTAGAAGTTTTGCAAGAGCTCAAACTATCTTAGACTGGGAGCGTTCCAATGTCCATTTGATAGAGATTGATATGTCCCAGGATGTCGAGCAATTCATCGAAGCCTTCAAAAAAATTGACTCGATAGCGCCAGATGGGGTGGATGTTGTGATTCACAATGCCGGTATTTTGGGAGCAAACTTCTTTGTTCCAATCTCAGAATATAAAATCCAGAGCTATCTGGAGGTCTTTGAAGTCAACGTTTTGGGTGCAATTAAGGTCTATCAAGCGATTTCACCTTATTTGTATAAAGGGAAAGGAACAAAAAGATTTGCATTTATTTCTTCGGTAGGAGGTCAGATCGCCCATCCTCAGATCATCACCCACGGTTATGGTCTCTCCAAGGCGGCAGTGAATTTTTTCATGAAGCAAGTCACCTTTGAAAACTCCACTTCGGATGACCCTCTCAAGAAGAATGCAGTTGTTTTCTCTGTTCATCCGGGCACAGTCGAGACGGATATGTCCGTAGACTTCATCAAGGAGGTAGGGGACGCAATAAATGAATTCGGTCTCATTTCTCCAAGGGAGAGTGCTGAAAACGTTATAAAAACCGTTGCTACTGCTAAATCTGGTTCTTTCGTTAATTACGACGGAACCCCTATTGAATTCTAGATGCCATGTATATATTTGTAATCGACGATTGCCTGTTATTGGCTCGTGTAATTTTGCTTCGGAAATGAAGCCATATTTGGTAAATCTTCGGGTTTTGGTTCTGGGTAATTGTTGATTCACGAGAATTTATAATCAAAATCCTGCGTATCACGGATTTTTGCACCCACGGACGAAGCACCAAAAATACCAAGGTGAGAGTGCGCTTGGGATCGATGAAGATGATGATCCTTTTTCGTTCTCTGGGATCTTTTTCAAGGTGATCTGAATGGAATCCGCCTAGAACCAATGATTTTACGAATCATGCCATGTTAAGATTTAGAGATATGTAGGAAGTAGGGTAATTGGTGTGTTTAGTTCATAAGTGTCATTCAGGCTTATGTGTTTTGTCTGTCGGAGAGGTATAAGGAAAGATTTAAGATGAGCTGTCGAGTATGGTAATACTCTCCAAGCCTCAGAAATTCCGTTTGAAAGCCGAAGAAAGGCTGAAAGTCCCTATCGGCATAGGTTTAATGCTCTTGGCAATTCAGAGGCTTGCTGTGGCCTCCAATCAAAATTAAAGTTGTTTCTAATGCTGATAAAAATGCTGATTCAACAGTCTCAAATTTGTCATCCATAGGTAGTATAAGAACACGGCACCAGAGACTCAAAATGCATACACTACTAACACAACATGACTTACTACTTGATTACTGGAGTTAACAGAGGCATTGGCCTTGCTTTTATCGACGTTTTGTCTCGGGACAAAAACAACACTGTGATTGGCACGGTCAGAAACCTCGACAAGGCGCAGCACATCGCTGCGTGGGGCCGCCCCAACGTCCACTTGATCGAGCTCGACATGGCGCTGGACATCGAGGTGTTCCACGAGGCTTTCAAGCAAATCGACGAATTTGCACCCAACGGACTCGACGTGGTGATGCACAACGCCGGGGTGTACGGAGCCGAGGGGTTCAATCCCGTGGCCGAGTACAAGGCGGAGAGCTACCTCGAGCCGTTCACCATCAACGTTATCGGGTCGATCAAGACGTACCAGGCGGTTTCGCCGTACTTGTACAAGGGCCTGGGCACCAAGAAGATGGGGTTCATCTCGTCGATCGCCGGGCAGATGAGCCACCCGCAGTTCATGACGCACGGGTACGGGTGCTCCAAGGCGGCGCTCAACTTCTTCATGACGCAGATCAAGCTCGACAACGACCAGGCCGCCGACCCGCTCAAGAAAAACTCGGTGGTGGCCACGTTCCACCCCGGCGTCATCGACACCGACATGACGCACGAGTTCCTTGCGGCCGCGGACGACGAGGAGTTCCTCAAGACCGTCGTCGACGTCGAGCGCAGCGTCCGGGGCATCTTGGACACCTTCGAAAAGGTGCCCAGCGGCAGTTTTGCCCAGTACGACGGCACTATCTTAGAGTTTTAGCGTAATACATTATCTATAGAAGTCTGGGCGCAGCGTGTTGAGGCCGTACTCGCCAAGGGCCGAGCTCAAGTCCTCCATGGTCAACACAATCTTTCCCTGCGAGTTGCCGGCGTTGGACGTGGTGTGCAGCGGCCCGTCCTCGACGTTCTGCGAGGAGGCGTACTGCTGCCCCTGCAACAACGCCTTGGCCCTGACCTGCGGGTTGGACGAGTTGTAGACGGCGGACGAGTTGCGGATGCGCAGGTACTCGTAGGCGTCCTGGGCCACGTCCGAGATGAACTTCTGGGTGGCGAGCGCGAGGAGCCGCTTGATGCGCACGTCGCTGGTGGCGAAGCCGTTCTTGGCGAGGTAGTAGTCGGTGACGGCGTCGGGAATAATGGGTGCGTAGTCGCCGTCCATCAAGTCGAGCACCTCCTTGAGGGTGCGGTCCTTGCGCGCGAGCTCCGGGAGGTCCGGCAACACGGCCTGCGGCTCGGCCTCCGGGTACTGGGTGTCGTTGTCGTCGTTGAATTCGTCGTCGGACATGAAAAGTTCGCACCGAGCGAGCCATGAAGGACCCATTTGCCCTGGTCACATTCGGCAACGCGCTCCTGCTCCGCGTGGACGGCGCCGTGGGCGCGATGGCCTTGGCGCCCCACCGCCGCGCCCCCCGGCGCGCGGGCCCCCCGCGGCCCGTGCTGCAAGGCCGCGGCGCCCCCGTTTCC
>JAQRFW010000052.1:5353-68038 GCA_039762375.1 Keqinozyma sinolaborantium | reverse complement strand
GGACAAAAACGAAGAAGACAAAAGCGAAGAGGACAAAAACGAAGAGGACAAAAACGAAGAGGACAAAAATGAAGAGGACAAAAATGAAGAGGACAAAAATGAAGAGGACAAAAATGAAGAGGACAAAAATGAGGACAAAAATGAAGAGGACAAAAACGAAGAGGAGGTAATCGAGGAGGACGCAATCGAAGAGATTGTGGAAACTCCGGTACCAGAAGATGCCTCACTCGCCTACAAAGTGCGATTCAATAAAGATTTATGCTACGGCATCCATTTGGAAAGCAGAGTCCTGTCGAGCAAGAGAATATTTAACCGCTTCGAGAGAATCCTCAATGAATTTAACGAGCTACTGAAGGATCGTCTCTACCTAAGATCTAAAAATTCGCCCTATGATCTGAATAAGTATCCTGCCAAAAAGTTTGGTTTTGTTGTTGGCTCGTACATGCAATTTTTGGCATACAACGGCTTTTCAACATTTGAAGTGTCAGCCGGATTGTTGAAAGATTTCTTGGAAGATCATATCCTTGGGCGTAATTCTCTCCCAATCAGGACGGCTCTCAGTGATTATGTTACCATCTTGGCTTTGGCCTACAACACTGTATTCCACCTGAAGATAAAATCTTTAAATGGAAGAGATTACGTTAACTATGTCAAAGCTCACGATGATGGAAAAATGAATTTTCTCAATGACGTAGGCGGTTTTGCTACAAATCTCGAAGAAGTCTGGACGAGGAGCAATAATATGGATGATTCGTTTGTTACTGGACAAGCAGATTTACTCAGTAAACACACCGAACAAATAATAGCACACCATTACAATCTTGCAAATCCTCTTAGAGAAACTCAACTAAATTGTGCTATGGACCTTCTACTCAGCGTTCGTAGTTCATTGAGAGGTGAAAGCAAAAGAGCTTTGAACCTCATGGACATTCTGTACACCGAGAAATATGACAGTAGCCGTGGCTCTCTTCCGTTACTATCATTGACTATAAGGAAGGACCATAGCCTCTCCTCTGACGAATTACCAAGAATTACAACTGTCACTAGAAACAAGAATCCTCTCGTCTGCTTAGTAACTGCTATAGCCTTCTCCCTATGGTATGATTTTGACATGCCTGGGGGTCGGTTCTCGGGAGCAAAGCGACCAAATTTTTTTAATCCTAAACAATTTAACAACATCAAGTTGCTATACAATGCAAATGACAACCAGAAATCGCCAATCGACCTGATAATAAACAATGTTATTGCGTCACAGAACTTACACGTCGCTGATTTTGAACAGATTCATCATACAACCCATGGAGAAACATCCTTTAACGTTAATGCTGACCGCATTAGTCTCGAGCACATCAAAATGAACAATGCTCAGGGCGCTAGTAGTTTACATGATGGCGAAATTTACGGAAGTTCATTACCGTTTATCATGAAATCCGCTGGGTTCGAAGCCAATGAGTCCTACCATGTACCCCGAGACATCAAACCAGCTGATTGGATTTCACGGCAGATTTTTCCTTGGCTAGATGGAACCATTAAACTGCATAAACAATGGCAGGAAAGGACCGGAATCTATACCGAGTACTCCAAGTCTGTCGACAATTTTTTTCAAATGCTTTTGCTGTTCCGATCTGTGATATTGCAAGATTTGGCAGCAATGAACGACTCAGTTCCAAGAAACATCTTTGCTGACCATTCGATTACAAGGAGCCCTATATTTTTCCTGTTTAAGCGAACGGTAAAGATGGCACTAGAATCAACAGAGAAGCAGTCTACACTAGAGCCACAGGCACCAGAAAAAGAAGCAGCGGAAAATGAGGCTGCAAAGAAAGCGGCATCGAAGAAAAAGGATGCAAAGAAAAAGGCAGCACCGAAAAAGGCAGCACCAGAGGCCAATTCGAACGGCGGAGGTCCACACTTGGCCAAAGAGATCGTGTTTATCGGAAGCGACACTAGAAAAGCCCTGGGATCATTTCAACGTCGCATGGATCGTGCGATTGAGATGGCCAACCAAGAGTTGACAGGAAACACGAAAGAGCCATCATTTCAACGTCTTATGGGCCGTGCTATCGAGATAGCCAACCAAGAGGTGACTGGAAATACGAAAGAATCATTATTTCAGCATAGTATGGATCGTACAGTCGAGAAAGCCAACCAAGAGGTGACTGGCAACACTAAAGAAGCAAGAAGCAAATCCAATGATTCAATTTCTCTTATTAGAGAGCAAATTTCCGATATATTAGACATCAAATTTGACAAAATGGATAACAAAGTTGGAAGAATAGAAGACAAAATTGGGACCATGGAGAGCAAAATTAATAGAATGGATAATGTGGACCGAATGGGAGCCAAAATCGACCAGACTCAAAACATAGACAGAATTGACAGGATGGAGGTCAAGATTGACAAAATGGAGTCCAAACTCGACGCCATTCTTGGAGCATTGCGGCCAACCAAGGACAAGTAGATGAAGCGGAGGGTGGTAAGCACTCGACGCAACAAACAATTCTAATGTCTACCATTCCTACATAGCATAATAAAATACTCGCATCTATTCACTACTTAAATTGAATATACGTAGAATTTTTCGCTCTCAATTTCATACCAATATATTTTATAATATCAGAACAATTGGTGGCCAACCGAACCAGAACAGACACCAATGGTGAAAAGATCCGCAAGGAATGGTAGTGCCAACAGGAGGAAGAGAAGAGCCAAATCACCTGGTGCAAAACCTAAAAATTCTGAACCAATAATAATAGTAATTCTGCTGGAAGACGAACAGGACCACGTGAATCCTCCAGTACCAGAAGAAACCCAAACATCCCACCAGGTCCCATCAGATGGCGATTTGTCTTACGAACTAAAATTAAATGACGAATTCACCTACCAAGTACCGCTTGAACGAAGAGTGTCTTCCAGAGAAAAGGTGCTCAAACGCTTCGAGAAAATTCTTGGTGTATTTAACCAGGAATCGAAGGACAGACTTGGCTTACAGAAAGATTCTCTCGAGAAGTTTAGTTTTGTCGTTGGCACGTACATGCAGTTTTTGGCATTCAACGGCTTCTCAGACTTTGAAATAGGAGAGAAATTGTGGAAAGAGTACTTGGAAGATCTTGTCACTGGGATTGATTCTCTCCTGATGGGGATGACCCTCAGTGATCATACCACCATCTTGGCTCTAGCCTGTAACACTGTATTCAACCTGAAGATAAGATCTTTGAGCGGAAATGACCATGGAAAAATGCCTTTTTTAACTGTTGTAGACCATTTTTCGACAAGACTCGAAGAAGTTTTTCAGAGGACCTGTGAACAGGGTGATTTGTTTATTAGACAACAAGCGGATTTTCTAAGACAGAACAGCCTGAAAATAACAACCTGCCATTACAATTTGGTGAGTCCATTCCACAAAGCATCAAGAGATAACGCATTTAATTGTGTTATGGATCTTCTACTCAGTGTTCACAGTTTAATGAGAGGTGAAAGCAAAAGAGCATTAAGCATCACGGACCTTCTGTATAGAGAGCGAAATGATAGTAGTCATGGATCTCTTCCATTGCTATCATTGAGCATAAGGAAGGACTATAGCGCATCTTCTGATGATCTACCCAAAATTACAGCTGTTGCCAGACACAGGAATCCTTTTCTTTGCTTAGTAACTGCTATAGCGTTTTCCATGTGGCTTGATTTTGATATACCCCAAGGTCGATTATCAGGAGCAAACCGACCTGATTTTTTTAATCCTGGTGAACTCAAAAACATCAAATTGCTACACAATACAAATAGTGATGTGAAGTCGCCAATCAGCATATTTGACAACAACAATATTGTGTCACAGAACTTGATGACAGGTGGTTTCAAGCTGGTTTATCGTAACAGACACCCAAAAATCGTCCAAATGCCTTATGACGCCGATGCCGACCGCATTAGTCTCGATTGCATTAAAATGTTCGATAACCGAAGCATTCTAGGTGAATACGAAGAGGTAGCTCCTGGAATTTTATTACCGTTAATTATGGATACTGCTGGGTTTGAACTCGAGGAGTCCTACTATTTACCCCGAGACATTAAACCACCTAAATCGCTTACATTGCAGATATTTCCTTGGATGGAGGAGATAATCAAACGACACAAGCAAATTCGAAGAGAGCCTGGAGTCGATACCGAGTATTTGAAGATTGTTGATAATATTTTGCAAATGCTTGTGCTGTTTAGATCAGTGATATTGCAAGATTTGGCAGTAATGAGCGACTTGATTCCCAACAGTATCTTTGCTCAACATCCGATTACAAAGAGCACGCAATTTCTAAAGTTCAAGCGAAAAGTGAATGCACTTGTATCTGTAAGCCAGCCGGTTACAGATCAGTTATCTGCCCAAAATCCTGGTACAATGGTAATAAATACTCTACTCGAAGACGAGCACAACACTGTGGCTATATTGGAAAGCCCCACAAAGACCTACAAAATGCAATTCAATGAAGATTTATGCTACGACATTAAGATTGCAAAAAGATTCTCTTCTAACTACAATTTGCTAAAGCGCTTTGATAAAATCCTCAACGAATTTAACCAGGCATTAAAGGATCGTGTCTCCCACAAGGACCATCAACTTGCACGTTTTGACGTGGACAAATACCCTATCGAGCTGTTTGGCTTTGTTGTTGGCTTGTACATGCAATTTTTGGCGTTTAATGGTTTCTCTGAATTTGACACAAGAGTCGACTTATTGAAAGGATACATGGAATATCTTACTACTGGCCTTGATGTTAGTCGGGAGATTATGCTAGATACAATGTATCATTGCACTGCCTTGATCTCAGCATTTATCACTGTGTTTCACCTGAAAGTAAGAAATTTGAGCGGACAAGAGTACCTTGAATATTTTGAAGCTCACAATTATGGAAAATTGAACTATTTCAATGGTTTGGCTATATTTTCCCATAATATCTTTGGGCTTACGAAACAAAAACATAATTGGAACCAGCTGTTGATTGGAGAACAGGCAAATCTCTTAAGAAATCACACCCCGGTTATTTTAGCCCATCATTACAATTTGGCAGATTCTTCCAACAAAGTAGTAAGAGAAAATGCATTTAACTGTATTATCGACATTCTACTCAGCGTTAGCAGTTCATTGAGAGGTGAAAGCAAAAGAGCGTTGAACCTCACAGACTTTCGGTATAAGGAGAGGCATGACTGTAACCGGGGCCCTTTGCCGGTACTATCGTTTATCATAAGGAAGGACTATAGTGTATCTTCTGACGACCTACCCAAACTTTCAGCTGTAACCAGGCACAAGAATCCTCTTTTGTGTTTGGTGACTGCAATTGCATTTTCCATGTGGTATAATTTTGACATGCCCCAAGGTCGGTTATCGGGTGCAAATCTACCAAATTTTTTTGATCTTGGTGAATTGAACAACATCAAATTGTTATGCAATATAACTAGTGACGTGAAATCACCAATTGACCTCTTTAAAAGCAATGATATCACGTTCCAGAACTTAGAGGCCGGCCGTGATTGCATACCTGTTAGTTGTTGGCGAGAATTTAGCCTGATGTCTAACACCGATGCAGACCAGATTAGCCTTGAGCACATCAAAAGGAATGGAATTTGGGACTCGCCTAGTAAACACGAAAATGTGAATGCTGGGGTTCCAATATCGTTCATTATGAATGCTGCTGGTTTTGAAGCCGCCGAGTCATACAATGTATCCCGAGACATCAAACCACCCGAATGGCTTACGCGGCAGATATTTCCCTGGATAGAGGGGACAATCAAAAGGCATGAGCAAGATCAGATAAGTGCTGGAAAGGAAATTGAGCCCTTCGCTGGCAGTAGGTTTTTAAAAATGCTTCTGCTGTTCCGATCTGTGATATTGCAAGACTTGGCAATAATGAGCGACTTAGTTCCAAAAAGTATCTTTGCTCAACACTGGGTTGCAAAAAGCCCTGAATTTCTACAGTTTAAACAAGTAGTGAAAAATGCAGCTCTTGGATCCGTGGAGCATCAACAAAACGAACAAGTTGCAACAGAACCACAAGCCACAGAACCACAAGTTGCACAAGAACAGCAAGTTGCACAAGAACAGCAAGTTGCACAAGAACAGCAAGTTGCACAAGAACAGCAAGTTGCACCAGAACCACAAGTCATACCGGAGCAACAGTCTTCAACAGAAACCATTTTGAATCTCGTGGATCTACACTTGTCCAAACAGCTTGAGTATATCAGAAGTGAGACAGCAAAAGATCTGAAATTATTGGACTGTCGTTTGGATCGTTTGGAAACTATTTGTGATGTATTAGAAGAAAGAACTAGATCCGACATTTCTGATACATCAAAAGCAAGAACTAGAACAGATGATTCAATATCTAAGATCAGTGAGTATCTTTCTGGTATACTACAGATATTAGATCTTGCCAACATTCAATTTGACAGAAGGGGTTCCGAAGTTGGAAGTATAGAGGACAAGATCGGAAGTATAGAGGACAAAATTGGAGGTATGGATTCCAAAGTTGGCAGTATAGAAGACAAAATTGGGAGAATGGAGCACAAAATCAGTAGAATGGATAGAGTGAACCGAATTGGAGGCAAGATCGACCAGACCCAAAGCACAGACAGAATTGACAGGATGGAAGCCAAAATTGACAAAATGGAATCCAAACTCGATACCATTCTTGGAGCGTTGCAGCCTACCAAGGACCAGTAGATGTACAGGAAGATTTGATAAGCACTAGCGACGCAACTAACAAATCTAATCTACATAGCATAATAAATACTCGCATCGATTTTTCAGAAACTATTTTCGATTTCACTCCAACCTAAAACAGATTAATTGGCGACCAACAGAACTAGAACACATACCAATGGCAAAAAGAAGTGCACTGGATAACAATACCAACGACACGAAGAGGATAGCCAGATCAGCAGTTACAGTCGTCGAAGACCCCGAGATAATAGTAATTGATTCTCTGCTGGAAGATGAAGAGGACGTGGATACATTAAAGCTGAACAATGTTGATACACCAGGGCTGGACAACGCTGATTCGTCAGAGATGGACAACGTTGAGGACAACACTGATACGTCGAGGCTGGACCACGACCCATTGAAGTACAAAATGCAATTTAATGAAGAAATGTACTACGATATACAGGTCGAAAAAAGAGTCTCTTCTGACGAGAAAGTGCTCAAGCGTTTCGAGAAAATCCTTGATGGATTTAACCAGGCATTGAAGGATCGTGTCCCTAATAGCTCTGATTCTGTACCCTATGATGTAGACGAATTTCCTATCAAGAAGTTTGGTGGTGTTGTTGGTTTGTACATCCAGTTTTTGGCTTTCAATGGTTTCTCAGAATTTGATACAGGGGTCGAATCGTTGAAAGAGTACTTGGGCGATCTCGTTACTGGCCTGGATTATTATCTGAAGATAATGCCAGATCTCAATAATCATTTGGATGTCTTGGCTGCGGCCTGCTCCACTATATTAAACCTGAAGATAAAAAATCTGATCGGAAACGAACAAAATTCTTATTTTGAAGCTCATAGTAAGGGGACATTGGACTATTTGGACGAAGCGTACGGTTTTTCTCAAACCCTCGATAAAATTAATAACAGTAAGCGGCCCAGGCAGTGGATTAAAAAACAAACAAGTTTACTAAAAGAACACACCCCGGATATTCTAGCTCACCAATACAATTTGACAGGTTCTCCCAAAAATACAACAAGAGATAATGCATTAAATGGTATTATGGACCTTCTTCTCAGTGTTCGCAGCCATTTGAGAGGTGAAAGCAAAAGGGAGTTGAGCCTCATGGACATTCTGTACAAAGAGAAATATCAAACGAAACGTGGATATCCTCTGTTACTAACATTGAACATAAGGAAGGACTATGGCGAATCTTCCGATGATTTACCCAAAGTTACAGCTGTAACCAGACACAAGAATCCTCTCCTATGCTTAGTAACTGCCATAGCGTTTTCAATGTGGTATACTTTTGATATGCGTCAAGGTCGGATGTCAAAAGCAAATCTACCGGACTTTTATGATCTGACCAAGTTTAACTTGATTAAATTGTTATACAATACAAAAACCAGTCTCACATCGTCAATTGATCTTCTCGATCACCATGAGATTACGTTAAACAACTTACAAGCTGGTGGTTTTAAACTGGATTATCGTACCTCCGATACACGAAAGGCTTTCCCCACTGATGCCAACCTCATTAGTCTTGAGTACAGCAAAATTCATGGTGTTGAAAATATTAAAGGTGCTAAAAAAGAGGTAATTCTGGAGGTTTCGTTGCAGTTTTTGATGTATCACGCTGGGTTTACAGAGGACGAGTCCTACCACATATCACGAGACGAAGTCAAACCACCCGAATCACTTGTTTTGCAGATATTTCCTTGGATAGAGGGGACGATAAAACAACACGAAAAAGACCAGAAGAAGACTCGAACTACGGATATTTCAGTTGGCGAAAGGTTTTTACAATTGCTAGTGCTGTTACGACCGGTGATATTGCAAGATTTGGCAATAATGAGCGACTTGATTCCAGACAGCATCTTTGCTCGACATCCGATTGCAAAAAACTCCGAATTTCTAAAGTTTAAGGAACAAGTGAAGAAGAGACTTGAATCTGCGGAGGAGCTGTCTTCACCAAAACCCACTTCCAACGTCATGGATCAACATATGGCCAAGGAGATTGAGTCAATAAGAAGTGAAGCGACCCAAACTCTGCAATCATTAGAACGCAGTTTGGCATGTGTGGCTAAGGAAGTCAACCAAATTATGTCCAAAAAAGCAAAGGAATCAGGGAGTAGAACAAAGGGCACAATGCCTCTTACAAGCCATTCTCTTCTTGAGTCATTAGACATACTCGAAAGTATGACCACCAAATTTAAAAGCATAGAGGCTAAAGTTGAAGGCTTGGAGGGGAAAATTAACAAGATGGAGACTAAAATTGACAGACTTGATAGAGTGGACAAGATGGAATCCAAACTCGATGTCATTATTGGGGTATTACAACTGAGCCAAGGTGGAGTCGAGAATAAATAGGAATAACATAATTGGGACACAAGTAAGTGTAGAGAAGTGATAGATATAATACGAGAGGATAGAGATTGTTTCGTGAAAACAGGATAGAACAAACCTCAACTCAAGCAACCAGTGATGCAGCATCCAAATAACCAACACTTAATATTCTACAGAGATAGAATTTGCAAAGTACGGAAGCACAGAATCATAGAGCACAAAAAAGTTTGGACTGGTTTTCCAATTTCAAGAGTACACATAAAAGAGCACAAGTACAAAACACAAAGGTACCAAACACAAATACAAAAGCACATAGTTATAAAAACGCACAAGGACGGAATAGTAGAGTTTATTGCAGCCAAAGAGTATATGCAGTATACAAATAACACCCTGCATAAGCCATAAAAGCAGTTCTGAAGTCCCATAACCACCCCCATTCGCTGGCACAAGTTGCTTTCCTCGTACAGTACAACCTTCTGTGTCTGTGTACGTCTCACCGGCACACATAATTGACAGGATGGTGGTCAAGATTGACAAAACAGAGTCCAAACTCGACACCAGTCTTGGAGCGTTGCGGCCAACCAAGGACAAGTAGATGGAGCGGAGGGTGATTGACACTTGCAGTGTAACTAACAATTATAATACGTACTATTAACACATAGCACTAAATACTCACTCGCATGTTTGGAATCATTTTCGATTTCACACCATCTATTCGATAAAAACAGGTCAATTAAGCGGAACCAGAACAGACACCAATGGTCAAAAGAAAGGCGCTAAGCAGCAATACTAGCCTTGTGAAGAGGAGAACCAGGTCAACTGTTCCTGTCGCCGAAATCCCTGAAATAATAGTGATCGATTCTCTGCTGGAAGATGAAGACGACGTGGATAAATCAGAGCTGGAGGACGTTGATACATCAGAACTGGGCAACGTTGATTCATCAAATCTGGACAACGTGGATACGTCGAGGCTGGACCCCGACCCGCTGAACTACAGAATGCATATTAGTGAAGACGTGTACTACGATATTCAGGTTGAAAAAAGAGTTTCTTCTGACGAGAAAGTGCTCAAGCGGTTCAAGAGAATGCTTGATGAATTTAACCGGGCATTGAAGGATCGCGTCCCTGATCATTCTGCTTCTGCGCCCTACGATGTAGACAAATACCCCGTCAAAAAGTTTGGTGGGGTTGTTGGCATGTACATCCAGTTTTTGGCATTCAATGGCGTCTCAGAATTTGATACAGGTGCAGATACATTGAAGGAGTACTTGGATGATCTTGTTTCTGGCCGGAATTATTATCTGCAGATAATGCCGGATCTCGAGAATCATTATGTTGTTTTGGTATCGGCCTTTATCACTGTATTCAACCTGAAGATAAAATATTTGACCGGAGATGAACGCTACGCCTATTATAAAGCTCATGATAAAGGAAAATTGGATTATTTGCACTTTGTATACATTTACTCTGAAGGTCTTGATAAAATGACGAGCAAAAAACCAGATGACATCGTTGTTAGCGAACAAACAAGTTTCCTAAGAAATCAGTCCCCCATCATTATAGTCAAAAACTACAAGTCAACAGGATCTTCCAACAAAAGAGTAAGAGAAACTGCATTCAATTGTATTTTCGACCTTCTACTCAGCAGTCGCAGTTCTTTGAGAGGTGAAAGCAAACGTTCCTTGAAACTCATGGACCTTCTGTACAACGAGAAATATAACAGTAGTCGTGGGCCTCTTCCGTTACTATCATTGAAAATACAGAAGGACTATGGAGAATGTTGTGATGATCTACCAAAATTTGCAGCTGTCACCAGGCACAAAAATCCTCTTGTCTGTTTAGTAACTGCTGTAGCCTTTTTCATGTGGTATAATTTTGATATGCGTCAAGGTCAATTATCGGGCTCAACTCGACCAAATGTATTTGATCCTGACGAATTCAACAACATCAAATTACTAAGCAGTCCAAAAATCCATGGGAGATCGCCATTGAACCTTCTCAATCACAATGATATTACGTTACATAATTTAGAGATTGGTGGTTTCACACTGGCTTATCATAAAACCCATCCAGAAAGAACATTTGATACCGACAGGATTAGTCTCGAAAACATCAAAATAAATGGTATTTGTGACTCTCCTGGTACACAAGAAGAGGTCATTCCTGGGTTTTCGTTATCATTTATCATGAACGCCGCAGGGTTTGAACGCAAGGAGTCATATCGTGTGTCCCGAGATATCAAACCACCCGAATGGCTCGAACGCCAGATATTTCCCTGGATAGAGGATATGATCAAACGGCATGAAGAAATCCAGAAAAAGGCTGGAATCATTATTGAGTCTTCCGCTAGTAATAATTTTTTGCAAATGCTTGTGCTGTTGCGACCAGTGATCTTGCAAGATTTGGCAGTAATGGGCGACTTGATCTCAGACAGCATCTTTACTCGACATTGGATTTTAAACAGTCCGGCGTTTCAAAAGTTTAAGGAGGAAGTGAATAATACACTCGAACCTGGAGAGAAATTGGCTATTCGAAAAATAGCCACCGAGAAACTGGCTTCCAAGAAGCTGACTACAGGAAAACAGACCAAAGGAAGACAGGCTGCACGAGAAACTACTCTGAACGCGGTGGATCAACATGTCACAAAACAGCTTGTGCCCGTCAGAAGTGAAGCAACCAACTCTCTGCAGTCATCGGAGCGCAGATTGACTCGTATGGCTATGAAAGCCAAGCTAGCCTTCGAAAACACAAAGGGGTCAAAAAGTAGAAGAGATGATACAAAGCTTATTAGTAGAAATCATTTGCTTGAGTCATTAGACAGATTCAGCAGTAAGAATAGCAAATTTAAAAGCTTGGAAACCAAAATTGAAAATTTGGAGAACAAAATTACCAAGATGGAGGCAAAAATTAACAAAATTGATAGAATCGACAAAATGGAATCCAAACTTGATGTTATTCTTGGTGAATTGCGGTCCAGCAAGTAATGATCCGGAGGTGGATCTGAGGCATACATAGGAATAAAAGAATAGGATTAACAAGCCAATGTAGATATGGGATACATTCAAACAAGTAATTGCAACGCTGACAACCATTGTTTAACCACAGAGATGATTTGCAAAATGCAATAAGGTATATAGTTACGGAACACAAAAATATGGGACAGAGTATTATTTCAAGAGCACAAGGATATACAAAATTGTAGAGGTCCAAACTGAACGAACTGGGACAAGTTTCCCACTTCATAAGGATGAGGTATAGAATTACAAAGTACAAAAACCCAATTACAAAAGCAAAAATCCCAGTATGGTTTATTGCAGCCAAATCCAATTTGTGAGTGTATGCAGCCCCAACATACCACCTAAATAAGCGGCAAAATCAGTTCCCATCCCGAAAATCAGCATTAACTCGCTAACAAAAGTTGCTCTCCACATCTGACTCAACCTTCTCTGCATCTCTCAGCAGCACAATCCCAACTTTTCCAAATTGCCCCGGGCGCAAAAAGCTTGGGACTAACCCACGGCAGCCAAAAACCCGCGCTACCATACCACGGCATCGCGATGACTACTTCCGAACCGCAACAGTACCTTGAGCAAATTGGACAAGCCGCAGCGGCTATCCAGGGCAAATTGAGCGCCCACGCCCTGTTGGCGGCGCCCAGAGTGATGATCATCTGTGGATCGGGCCTTGGAGGCATTGTGGACATTTTGCACGACCCCAAGGTCGAGCTCCAGTACGGTGAAATTCCCGGATTCCGGACCTCGACCGTCGCGGGTCACGCAGGTAAGCTTGTGTTTGGCCACATCGGCGCCAACAAGGTGCCGGTGATGTGCATGGTGGGCCGGTTGCATTTCTACGAGGGATATTCGTTCGGCGAGACGACCTTCCCGATTCGGGTCGCCAAAAAGTTGGGCATCAGCACCGTGGTGGTGACCAATGCCGCCGGAGGAGTGCGCGGCGACTTCAAGGTGGGCGACTTGATGCTCATCAACGACCACGTCAACTTTCCCGGATTTGCAGGCTGGCATCCATTGCGGGGCCCCAACTTGGACGAGTTCGGCCCACGGTTCCAGCCGCTCTCGGACGCCTATGACTTCGAGTTGCGCCGCAAGTTCTTCCTCAACAAGCAGGCGCTCGGGATCACTCGTAGTGTGCACGAAGGGTGCTACTTTTTTGCGGCGGGCCCCACGTACGAGACCCGGGCTGAGGTGCGCATGGTCAAGACGTTGGGCGGTGACGCCGTGGGCATGTCGACGGTGCCAGAGGTGATTGTGGCGCGCCACTCCGACATGCGGGTGTTGGCGTTGTCGCTCATCACCAACGTGGCGGTGGACGCCGTGCCCCCCTCGGCCTTGGATGACAGCCCCGTGGCGTTGGACGAGGGCATGGCGCACCACGGCGAGGTGTTGGAGGCGGCCAACGAGGCGTCCAAGGACGTGCAGAAAATCGTGGAGGCTACGATCAACGAAATGTAATTATGTATTTCTAATGTATGGCTCACTGGTCGACTTCTCCAGCGCTTTCCCACTTCCCTTGTAAGTTTTCCTTCCACAAGCTGACCTTGTTGTCGCCGCCAGACACCGCCAAGATGTTACCGGACAACGACCACGAGCATCTCCAGCACACATCCGGGAACTTGTCCTCGGTCAACAACTGCTTCTGCCACTTGCCGGCCTTGTCCTGGGCCCAGATAAGCACGGTTCTGTCCTGTGAGGCCGTGGCGATGTATGAGCGGATGAGCACCGAAGGGCTCCACGAAACGTCCCGCACCCAGTCGGAGTGCCCCTCCAAGCGGGCCTCCTCGACGTACTTGGCGGCCTTGGCGTCGAACTTCCAGATCTTGGCCAAGTTGTCGGAGCCGCAGGTGACAAAGCGGCGCTCCTCGCCTACGGGCGCCCACAGCGCCGAATTGGCGCCGATGGCGTGGGCGTCGAAGATCACATGCGACGTGGTGCCGTCGCCCTTGAAGTCCACCACCGACACGCGGCCGTCGCTGGAGGCACACAACAAAATGGCCCCCAATTCATGCGGCGCCCAGCTCACGCTATTCACACTGGCCTGGTGCACCTTGTGCTCGGCGATGATCGACCACTGCTTGGTCTCCGGGACCTCCTTCCAGATGAGCACGCGGCCGTCGTACAGGCACGAGGCCAAGATCGACCCGAACTTGGGATGCGCCCAAGCAACCTGCCAAACCGGGCCTTCGTGGCCTACGAGCGTCTCTGTGAGCTTATACGACTCGCCGTCGATGTCGAAAAGCTTGATGGTCTTGTCGGACGAGCAGGTTGCGAGCCGCTTGCCGTAGTAGTCCAACACCGCATCGTGGATGAGGTCGTCGTGGGCGTTTCCTATAGTGACCATGTTGTTAAGAGTGCGCATGGACGAGTTGGATGTTTTGAGCCGGGTGGGGCGCTTGGTGGGCGACATTGGCGAGCAGGCCGACGACGCTGCTGCCCGCACGGCGGCGATCGACACGGCGTTGGCGCAGTTGGCGCCGGCGGGCGGAAATTCCCCGGACGACGGACCTGAAAATTTCGTCCTCGGCCTCGAGCGCCAACGGGCCCAGCTCGTGATGATCCTCCAGCAGCAGGACTACCTCCGCGACAAGGCGGTCGAGCTCATCAACCACAACGCCGAAATGGTCGGCTCCGTCAAGGAATACTTGCAAAATAAGCCCAAGATCATCGCCGACGACTACACCGTCGTCAACGCCAAGGTGGCGCACTACGTGGAGGGCCTCGGCCCCGGGCGCGCCGCGCGCGCGGGGGGGGGCCCCGCCCCGCGCGGGGGTCGCCCGCAGGGAGCGCTTGGGCGAGGCGTTGGCGTTGGACGTCGACGAGATCGAGGCCGCCGACTACGCCGCCAAGATCGACCAGGTGGTGGCCGGGCTCAACCTGTTGGTAGCCACGGTGCAGCCTCACGACTTATGAATTATGCTATGTACTTGATAATGAAGACACTGAGCCTCTGGATTCCCTGATGGCCTCGTTGTCGTAGCCAAAATACTCGTAGGCCCGGTTGATGTATTTGCGGTTGGGGTCGAGCCGACTCCACGTCTGCCGGAACCGGTCCAAGTTCATCTTAGACCGGTCGAACTGGAACAAGTGGAAGATAAACGCTATCATCTCGTAGACAAACACCACCACCATCCGCACCACCGTCTGCTCCTTGACCACCCACGGCTCGTTGTCGATCTTCTCGATGATCGACTTGTCGTCGGTCAACTTCATGATGATCTGGTTGCGTTCCTCTTTCTTGAAGATCTGGTTGAACCGGTTCAGAAACACCACATTGTTGATCAACTCGTTCATCTTGCTGGTGGTGGTCTTGGTCAACTTGTCGGTCATGGTGGTGGTGGCCTGCTCGATCTCGTTGATGCGCTTGATCACGATCCGCGACTCGTACACCAACCGGTCGATGTTGGCGCTCAAGTTGCTGAGACTGACTTCCAACCCGCCCACCAAATCCTCAGCGCCAAACTTGTGCTTGCTCTGCTCCAACTGCCGGTGTGCCGACTTGAACTTGGTCAAGTGCTGGTTGAGCTCGGCGAACTTGTTGCTGTTTTCGACGTTGCGGGCGTGAGACCGTTTTTTCAAGCTGTCAAACTGGATCAACGTCCGCATGTTGCCCAAGTAGTCCTGGGCCAACTTCTCGATCGTGGGCACGTGCGACGCAGACACGTCGATAAGCGACATGCTGGACGTCCGCTTGAGCGGGTTGACCCGAATCGAGGTGTCTTGACACATTTCGAGGACAATCAAGTTCACCTCTTTCTCGTAGAACGGATACGACATGCGCCGAGTCAACCGCCCGTTGAACTGCTGAAGAAACTTATCGTGGTTCTTGTTCGACGACGTCCGCGAGCACACGTCGTCGGTGTTGGCCAACGAGACGTAATCGCTGGGGATCTTCAAGAGCTGGTCGACGATCGACAACCCGTTGCTCAAACTGTCGTTGGGGGCCTTCATCGACGGCTTGCGGTTCAACGGCGTGGAGTCGTCGAACTTCTTCTGGTTGACCCAGATGTTTCTTTGGAGACCGAGCCTCATGCGGTTGAGATTCAACCCTCTGGAGTACTTGCCAGAGTTGTTGAGGCTCAAGCGCTGCGAGTAGATGGCATCCTTCAAGCTGACAAACTTGTAGTTTTTGTCCCTGTGCTTGTGGACGTGGCGGTGGGGGTGGGTATGATGTGGGGCGTGCAGCGGCCCATGCAGGTGTTGAGAGGGAGGGCTCGACGGAGCGTCGTCGTCCTCGTTTCGGGGGCCGTACCACAAGATCTTGAGGGTGCGGCCCACGAGCGACGTCTTGACCAACTGCTCGAGGTCCAAGGTCTCGACCATTAGTGGATTGGGGGTATCGCCCAACTTGGCCAAGCGCTCTCTGATTCTATTACTGCCCTTGTCAAAGTAGGTCTCGTCATCGGGCCGGTTGACGGTCGAAATACGGTCCTGGACCGTGGACTTGACCACGCTGGTCAACTTCTTGATCTCCTTGGCGTAGTTCTTGTTTCTCTTGAACTGCGGCGTGGTGGTGACGTCCTTGGTCTCGTTGGTGGCCGACCGCGATAACTCGTCGGAGTCGCTGCTTTTCTCGTGCTTGAGCTTGTTGTTGGTGATAGAGATAAGCCTGCTTAAAGTCTCTAGGTCCAACTTGCGCTTCTTCTCGAACTTGATCTGCTTCTGGAACTCGCCGATGGAGATCATGAAGTTCTCGAAGTCGAACGGGTCCCGGGGCACGTCGCAGCCGCCAAACGTCTGCAACCGGAGCCGGGCGCTGAGCAACATGCTGAGAATGGCCAGCACCGACGTGGGGTTCAAGATGCAGCTTTTGAGGTTGGGCTTGTAGTTGAAGTGGGGCAAGCCGATCAAGTTCCACCAGTTGACGATGGCCTCCTCGGTCTTGCTGCAGAGGAAGCCGTCGCAGTAGCGCACGTCCAAGAGATCGAAGTAGAACAAGCACGTCTGCACGAGGTTGATCAACTCCTTGATGGCGAAGCGGATGGGCACGTTGACGTTGTACACCTTGTACATCTGGCGGAACTTGTCCTCGCTGGCGTCGGAGATGTTGGCGGTGACGAGCGAGATGGACCGGCCGCTGCACTGGAGCTTCTTCAAGTTGGAGTTGACGACAAAGTCCGACTCGATGGACCGGGCGTCTCCCGAGACGATGGGCGTGAGTGAGAGGTTCGACGGAAGCGACGAGATGTTGGTGACCATGAGAAACTCGTCGATGTCGTAGTTCTTGACGTCGAAGTTGGGGTCGTTGAAGTCGTCGAACGTCTTGATCTTGCGGGCGGCGTCGGCCTCGTTCATCTGCTTGATTTTGGCGTGGTTGACGATCAACTCGTTCAAGTACTCTTGGAACCGCACCGGATAGAACCTCGACGGCTTCTTGATGCAGGTGAACTTGACCACCGACACCTGTGAGTTGGCGTTGCCGGTGTACGTCGAGATTATGCTGCTGATGTTGCGGTGGTTGACCCATTGCTCCACCAAATAAATGTCAAACCCGGAAACCTGGGAATACTGCACCAGGCTGAACTCGTGGAGCGACTCGAAGTCCCGCTGGAAATACTGCACCGCATTGAAGTCGGGGAAGATGTACGTGATGAGCTCGGCGGGCTGGTCCGTGTACGACGGGCTCATGGAAACGTCGCTGATTAATGAAATCTGGAGATTTGGTGCGGACACCGCCCAACGGTTTCGATGAGGTGATCCTCCGGCGAACAATTACGAAAATTATGTTTCTGGCCCGGCACGTCGTATTGGCCGAACTGGTCTGAAGACTGGTCTGGCGACTTTGGAGGCGACTTTGGAGGCGACCTGAAAAATTAAAAAATGGGGCTACATGGCGGCCTTGGGTCCTGGCACTGGACCCTCCACTTGAGGCAGGTGCTGCCAGGAAACCGGCCGAAATATCTCGTAAGATAAAAATCCCGCCAGATAATGATTGCTGGGCGAAAGATAAGAAAATGCCTCACACAGATAACACCAAAAGTATAAAGCGAGCTTGGTTCTCACTAAGAGAGAGTCTAACGAGAGTCAAATTATATAAGAGAATTATCACCAATTTGTGCACCTGTCATTTCAGGACCGCCAAAAATTCCCACCTGTGTAATCCAGATGGAATGTCATCGATACAAACCACGTAGCAATGTGGGGACATTGGAGTAACCGTAACAGCAACCGTGACTGTAGATGGCCTTTGGAACCTACCCTGCCACCTCCATCACCGGAGGACCGGTATTTTAGAGCCCTTTAGTGTGACACATCCAGGAACTATCTAAAAAAACCCTCCAGATCTGAACCCCTCAAATGCATGATAACCATTTTTCGCCTTATCGCTTCCTCTGATTGACACAGATTTTTCTGTTCCCGTTTGGGAATTCCATTTCTGGCATCGAAGATGCTGCTCTGTTATAAATAGTCTTCGTTTCTCCATATTTCTATAAGCCATGAATTCGTCCACCAGCCAAGATAAAGAAAAGGCCTCTGGCATTCAGGTTAACGATGATAAATCTGAAGGTCAATTCAGCGACTATGAAGTGGAAGAATCTTTTTGGCAGAGACTCGTAAAGAAATTAGAGGTCCAAGAAAAGGGTGATTTGACCAACTCCCAGATGTTCTTGTTCAACCATGATTTACGTCCGGTTGAAAACGCAAGAAGATCTTGGTCCTGGTATAATTATGTTTTTTTCTGGATTGCTGATTCTTTCAATATCAGTACCTGGCAAATTGCTGCAACTGGAGTGGAAAGAATGAACTGGTGGCAGACCTGGTTGTCTGTGTGGGTGGGCTACTTCTTGTGTGGTATTTTTGTTTCTATCACTTCAAGAATCGGTATCATGTACCATATTTCGTTCCCAGTGTCTGCCAGATCTTCTTTTGGGATTTATGGTTCTTTATGGCCTATCATCAACAGAGTGGTCATGAGTTGTGTGTGGTACGGTGTGCAGTGTGCCATCGCAGGGCCATGTATCGGGGTCATGTTGAGAGCCATCTTTGGCCAAAATTTGGATAAGACCATGCATGATGGTATCAACGATCCTGACTTGAGCACTTTCTCGTTCTTGAGTATCTTCTTGTTCTGGCTCTTCTCTTTGCCAGCCATCTGGTTCCCTCCCCATCAGATTAGACACTTGTTCACCTTCAAGGCCTATGTTACTCCCATTGCTGGAGTGTTATTTTTAGTGTGGACTATTGTTAAAGCCGATGGAATTGGTCCAGTGGTCCACAAGCCTGCCAGTGTCGAGGGATCCGAGTTGGCCTGGGCCTTTGTGGAGTCCACCATGAACTCCTTGGCCAACTTTGCAACGTTGATCGTCAATGCTCCCGATTTCTCCAGATTTGCTGACAAGCCCAGTTTCACCTTAAAGTATGTGGTGTACTCCGTCAGTATCCCCTTGTGTTTTTCCCTTACATCCTTGATTGGTATTTTAGTCAGTTCCGCCTCGGCTTCCATGTATGGCGAGACTTTCTGGAACCCAATCCAAGTGTTGGGCCGGTTTTTGGATAACTACAGTTCTGGTAACAGAGCCGGAGTGTTCTTTTTGGGACTTGCATTTGCTATTGCCCAGTTGGGTACCAACATCTGTGCCAACTCCATCTCGTTCGGTACAGATGTCACGGCATTATTACCTAGATTCTTGAACATTAGAAGAGGTGGATATATTTGTGCCGCTCTTGCCTTGTGTATCAACCCATGGAAGTTGAACTCCTCATCCAGTATGTTCACCACCTATTTATCTGCATATTCCGTGTTCTTGTCGTCGATTGCTGGTGTGGTTGTGTGTGACTACTACTACGTCAGAAGAGGCTACTTGAAGTTGACTCATTTATACTCGTTGTTTGCACCAGAAGCCCCAGAAAAACCATCATTCTACTTGTACAACAGAATCGGGTGCAATTGGAGAGCTTATGTGGCATACATTTGTGGTATCCTTCCAAATATTGTTGGGTTCGTCGGTGCTACAGAGACCCATAAAGTGCCTCTTGGTGCTACAAAGGTCTACAGACTCAACTTTTTCATGGGATTCCTCAGTGCCTTCTTGATCTACGCCTTGTTATGCTACCTCAGTCCAGTTGCCGGGTGCCCAGAGGCTAAACCCTTTGAAAAGAAATGGGTCGAAGAGTTCCAAGATGTGGAAGACTTCGAAGAAGAATTACAGGGCCATGTTGTGTCCCATGGTCTTGAACAACAGTTGAGCTATGTTTCAGGAAGACAGCAAAAAAGTTTCTAGAGTGAAAGCTCAGTTCAGTTCTCCCAGTGTGTATTATGTGGCGGTGTTTATTTTTATAGCAAATTTATGTGAATTAAAAAGCTCGTGCTAATTTAGACAGACTGTCGCTATCTTCACCGCGAATTCGTCCTAATGTTGGCAAGACCATCTCAACTACTTAAACGAAGGACTCTACAGCACTGGCGATGGTTTTCCCTCCCCAAGTCCTACAAGCCGGCAAAGGCGATTCCCAAGATTCCCTTCCTGGAACTTACACGGATCTGGTTGAACTCATTTAGGCCCAACCGGCTCCAAGAACTCCAAGACCAGTTGCTTTCGACGATGTTGCCGCCCGAATTTGAGGAAAATGCCGGTATCGAAGTGAAAAACGAACGAGTCTCCATCGATAACGAAGGCAACTATATCAATGAAGTCAGTTTCACTGTTGAAAACCATCCAGAAAAGCCTTTCAAGCACATTGTTTTTATTCATGGCTACGGTGCCTCCCTCGGGTGCTTTTCCCGGAACTTCCAGATGGTCAACCAGCTCAAGGGCCTCGAGCACAACTACAAGGTTCACTTCTTGGACAACATCTCGTTTGGACTCTCGTCAAACCCCAAAATCAAAGACACTCTTATCGATTACTGGAAAATTGCAAAATGCCCTTCGATCCAAATCAAAGACTCCAAGCCCAACGATACAAAGACGTTATACAATAAGTACTATAAGCTCGTTGACTCGTTCGACATCAATGAGGCGGAATTCACACAATACAAAGACACATACGGCCCCATTATGCGGTCAATTGAAAATTACTATTTGTCTGCGTTGGACGGCTGGCGAAAAAACTCTGGGATTAGCGCAATTGATTTCTTGATCGGCCACTCCTACGGTGGTTATTGGTCGGGTTCGTATACAGTAAAGTCTCCGGAAAAGGTCAATCATTTAATATTGCTTTCTCCGGTTGGGGTCGAAAGGAGCGTCTATGCCATTCTGAATCCTGGAGTTTTCCCACCAAACGCCAAACCGACATTGGATCCTACCGAGTACAACTTTTTATCCCGCGTGCCGATTTTACCTAAAAACCACTTTACCAAATGGTACCATTTGCAACCATTTCTTCCAAGATTTTTAAGATATCTTGGTCCTTGGGGCGTACGGAAATATAGAGCAATGTGGTACATGAAATTATTCAAGATTAATAAAATAATTGACAGATTTGGAGGCCCGGAAAACGTTTTCAAGTCAAACAATGATTTAATTTATGGCTCCAACAAAGAGTGCAACCTTATTATTGAATACTTGTACAATTCGATTACTACTGGAACAGTGTCGGATATTTACCTGAAAAACATGTTGACACCTAGTACGACCAGTAAGGTTCCATTGTATGACAAGTTTTACAATTTTGTGGAGCAGCAGCAATTTCCCAAGCACTTCAAACTTGACGTGATTTATGGCCAATTTGATTTCATGAATTCCGAAGCGGGTTCGAAACTTGTCGATCATTTGGCAGCCGGAAACGTCAACGCATCTTTACATAAAATTAGAGAGGGTGGTCATAATTTGTATATCGACAACCCGTTTGACACCAACAACCTTGTTGCATCTATTGTCAAGCAGTCCGAAACTGCAGAGAGTCAACCTAAATTGGCGAACTGCGATTAAATATTTATTCTAGATTTTTATAGAAGGCTCATAGTCATTAAACAACAATACAAAGAACGACTATCATTTTTCCGAGGTTATCTCAAAATGTGCCACATGGGATCGGCTGTCAAGCTGGATTAGGACTTGTGACGAATAGCTGCGAAAACGTGTATAAGGACCCAAAATGGTAATATCGCTTCACCAAGGTACACAGGGGAAGAAAAGGGTCCCTTACATTTCTGTTGATGTTGCTTAACTCTATTGGCTCTACTGTTCATATGCTGTTCCATATTTGTTGTTGTTTTGGCGTTTAGTCAAAAAGTTTAAACTCAAAACTCTGTTTCATCTCAAATTCATCTAGAGTTTTACTTTAATGGAACTAAGTTCGATCTAAGTTTGCCGAATTAGAATTGATAGTCTGTAACCGAACAATAGGACTAAATCCCACGACACGCAAAACAACAACAAATGTGAAATGACTAGCGGTTTGTAGATAAAAGGACCTGGATCCAGTATTAGTTTTTAGTCAAACATGAACTTTTCCATTTTAATCTTTACATTCCTTTATAGTTTGTGTTTGGCGGGATCTCCTACGGGAAATTATGCGCCTGGATCCGTGCAGTGCCCTGGTGGCTTATTGGTTCGGGAAGGTAATTCTCTCTCTCAGCAGGAAAAATCCTATATTCAAGAGAGAACTAAAAATACCAGAGAGGGTCTTAAGAAGTACCTTAAGGACCAGAAACTTGACTCGTTCAATCCCGACGAGTTCATTACGGACAACACTACTATCAATGTGGCCATTGCAATTTCAGGTGGTGGCTACAGGTCGATGTTGACGGGAGCAGGTGCCATTGCTGCTTTCGATAACAGAACTGCCTCCGACAAGCCCAGTCCAGTGGGAGGAATTTTACAGAGCGCCAACTACATCAGTGCGCTTTCTGGTGGATCATGGTTGCTTGGTTCATTGCTCCTGCAAGACTTTCCCAGCATTGATGAAGTTGTGTTGGAGAACCCTAACAATGTTTGGGACTTGTCTCCATCGAACCAGATCTTTGATTTTTCGTACAAATCGCTTATTGGCGAGGTTATCGACGGAGTTCTTGACAACTACGAAGGATTCCTCTCGCACCTCAAGAACTGGAAGGGCCCTGGAGGCATCAAGGACGAGGTGGACAAAAAGAAAAATGCTGGTTTCAAGACAAGTGTGACAGACTACTGGGGAAGAGCGCTCTCGTACCAGTTGTTCACACAAAACAACGACTACGCCGCCTCGGAGACTATCTCGGACGTGCGGGACAAGCGGAGCTTCCAGAACCACTACGTGCCGTTCCCATTGATCCAAGCACTTGTAAGACGCAACAGTGACGAGACTGGCGACGAGCAGTTCGTGGTCGACACACCAGCTGTCGAGTTCAACCCATACGAGATGGGCGGGTTTGAGCCGGATGTGAATGCGTTCCACGACGTCAGGTACTTGGGTACCAAGGTCAACAACGGAAGTCCTCAAGGAACCTGTATTGGTGGGTTCGACAACATTGGGTTCGTGGTAGGCACGTCTGCGTCGTTGTTCAATGCGTTCATGGGCCTGTTGGCGTGCGGGTGGAAGTGCAGCAAGGTGCCAATCTTCATTCAACCGTTCATCAAGAAGTTCTTGGGCCACCTCTCCGACACCCGGCAGGACGTAGCCAACTACGTCAACCCATTCCAGAATTCGCAGTACACCCACTCTGACATCTCCAAGGACGACTACATCTACCTCTACGACGGCGGGCTCGGCGACGAGAACACGGCCCTCTCGACGTTGACCACCACTCAGCGGGCCATCGACGTGGTGTTTACCGTGGACAACTCCAACTACAACGGCAACCCAGGCCACGCCTTGATGACGGCGTACCAGAAGCAGTTCACACGGGCGGGCGCGCTGATGGTGGTGCCACCGGTTCCCAGCACCGATGTGTTTGGCAAGGAAGGACTTACCACCAAACCGGTGTTTTTTGGGTGCGATGCCGCCGACTTGACGTCGCTCACCAAGAACGGCGTGGTGCCGCCGCTCGTAGTGTACTTAGCCAACCATGAGGTCTCTTACAACAGCCATGTGTCGTCGTTCAAGTTGTCCTACACCGACGCCGAAAAAAAGGCCATGGTGCGAAACGGCTACGAGGTCGCCACCTACTCCAACAGCACCATCGACCCAGAGTACGGTGCATGCGTGGCGTGCGCCGTGGTGAAGCGCGAGCAAGAGCGCCGCCACATCGCTCCATCGCCCCAGTGCCAAAAATGCTTTGAGCGCTACTGTTGGAGAGGCACCGCCGTTTCTGGTGCCACTGGTCCTGCCAACAGCGGCGGCACCAACAGCTCCGACAGCAACAGTGCTGCTCCACCAGGTATCGTCGGACTCCGTCTCGAGATCGCCGCCAATATCGATTTATAGACAATAAACGGGATTAGTTAGAGCGATAGACTTGTAACTGTGGTTCAGTTACCGAGTCTCGGAGAACACAGACAGACAATCACAAACAGACAATCACAAACAGACAAATCATAATCGCTAGTCAAAAGCACGAACACAATCAAAATCACAAACAAATCAAAATCATAATCACAAACACAAATCAACACAAATCAGAATTTAAACCATAATCATAATCACAAATACAAATCACAAATCACAAACACAAACCAGAATCCCCAACCACAAATACTAACACAACCACCAGACAGAACCCTCACAAATCGATAGACCAATAAACCGCGAAATTAGTAAGCGACCCCAGAAAATCATCGGACCCGAACATGTTAAAGACCTCTTTCCGAGCCGCCAGATGGCTTTCGTTCAAGACGTACCCCACGCCCAACCCGGACGCCGTCAAGTTCGTGTCGCTCAACAAGAAAATCCTCCCTCTCGACAACAAAACCTTTGAATTCACCAGCTCATTGCAGGCCATCCACTCGCCGCTCGCCTACAAGCTCTTCAAATTGCCCGGTGTGCGGTCCGTGATGCTCGGCACGGACTTCTTGACCGTCAACAAGCAGGACCACGTCAACTGGGCCAACTTGCGGCCCGAAGTTACCGACCTCATGGACGCTTTTTTGACGACCGATGAGCCGGTCATCACCAAAGAGCTCATCGAAGAGTCGCAGAAACAGGAGGTGCAGGACGACGACTCCGACGTCGTGGCCATGATCAAGGAGCTCATCGAGACCCGGATCCGTCCGGCTATCCAGGACGACGGTGGTGACATCGAGTACAAGGGCTTCGATGAGGAAACCGGCACCGTCTTTTTGAAGTTACAGGGCGCCTGTAAGTCGTGCTCGTCCAGCGAGGACACCTTGAAGCACGGCATCGAGTCGATGTTGAAGCACTACATCGAGGAGGTCGAGGAGGTGGAACAGATCTTGGACCCTGAAGAGGAAATCGCTCTCAAAGAATTCGACCGCCTCGAGCAGCAGTTGAAGGCCAAGAAGCTGCAGGCGCCTCCCTCGTTATAGCCTGTATTTATTGCATTTGTATACTAGTATTTATTCCTTTAATCCATTGACGATTTGCTGTTTGGCGGCCCGTAATTGCTGTTCCTCTTGGTACCGCACGCTGAGCTCCTGTAGAAGCCCCTTCTCCGTGCAGTCTCTGTCGATGCACACCCGCACCCGCTCAAAGAGGTCGTGGAGCCACTGCTGTGTGAACTTCTCCCAGGTCTTCGCCACATGCGAGAACCCGACCACCACGCCCAACGTGCCAAGCGCCACGGCGCTGTTGGCGCTGAAGTCGAGCCACCCGTACGCCGCCGCCGCCAACACCAGGATCGGGAGCTGGTAGTACACAAAGCCCTGCATGAGGCTCCGCGTCACCACCGGCTGGATCTCGGTGGTGATCCGGGTGTGGATCAAATCGTTTTTCAAGTCTAGCAACGGGTTGTGGAACTCCAGCGCGGCGTAGTCGGCGTACTTCTCGGTCTGGAGCTGCGATGCAATCTTGCCGCGCGAGTAGTTGTAGTTCTCGATCGACCGGGGCATGAAGTAGGTGCCGAAAAAGTCCTTGATGTCGTACTCCACGTTATCGTTGAGGGTGTAGAGGCGCCACCACCGCAAGTTGCGGTTGAAGAACCGCGTGGTCTGCGGCACAAAATCCTTCTGGAACTCCGAGTGCACCGCCATGCTGAAGCTCTTGATCTGGTCGAACTTGACCAATTCGTACAACCGGTCCAACTGGGCCTGGGTGGGACTGTCGCCCAAGCTGGCCACGATGTTGTCCAAGTACCACTGGGCCAACTGCTCGATCTGCATGTTGTGGCCGATGGTCTTGACGAGCTGGAAGATGTTGCTCTCGATCAACGACCGGAGGTAGTGGTTGGAGGCCTTGGTGTCGTGGACCAAAAAGTCCTCGATGCCCTCGAACAAGAGCTGGCTGTCGATCTTAATCATGTGGTTGCGGCCGCCCACCACCACGTCCACCGCCTCCGTGGAGTGCGGCGTGAAGTCCTTGTTGTCGATGACCGTGAACAAGATCTTGTTGGCCACGGCCTTGGGCAACTTCCAGGTGGCCGTGATGTCGTCGATGACGATGATGGCAAAGTGCACGTCCGACCAGTGCGAGAACTGCGTCATGTCGTTGATCTCCACCAAGCTAAGCCCGTTCAACGAGATGTTGGTGCCGGGATTCATGAATGTCGGCCTCGTGTACTGATTGAGAATTGGCGCCGGCACCAGAAACCGGTGCTCCGCCACCTCCGGCGTCTCGCTGTAGTCGAACTCGTTATTGGCCGTCCGCGACCGCTGACTCACCTTGTCGAACCATATCTTGTTGTCTTTGGCGAGCGGGTCCGCTAAGATCGATTCGAGTATTCGAGACCTCGTCCGGAGGGCCTCGGTGCCGTACAACACAGCCACCTTCAACTGCTGCTGCGGGAACTTGCTGAGGCTCTTGTAGGTGTGGATGAGCGACTTGACCTCGGCGTCCTTGCCGAATTTTTCAAGGTATTTATCGAGATAGAACGTCTTGGGGTACAATTTGGGCGCTGGCGCCCCGGTTTCGCCGCCGTTTTCGCGGATGTCAATGCTGTAGCGGTGTGAGCGGGCCATTGGTCTATATACAGAAGCTTGTCGACAAATCAATGGCGCTATTGCACCGGGCTTTATGATCATTAACTAGCAAATAGCGACTCGCATAAACCGTTTAGGCTCGTAGGTCACGTGAATATATCGAATTGTAGATACCTCTATATAGCCGGTCTGGACCGCGAAGAAACGATCATCTCGAGCTGCTCGAAGTCGTTCGACAACTGCTGCGTCAACTTGTCTTTGTTTTTTTCTCTGTCTGTAAGATTGACGAATTTGTGCTTGCCTCTAACAAACCAGTAAATAATGCAGTACGTCGAGTATACTGCAAACACCACGCAGAAGTAGTTCATGTTGCCGCCGGTCACCGGCATCACTTGCGGCAAACTGTAGAACACGGTGGCAAAAAGCGTCCACAAGAGAAGCACCACATTGCACACCATTCCATACTTGCCCAACCAGAATGGGCCGTGGGGAATGGTGTCTCTTCCCCGGTAGAGGAGCAAGCCTACGGGCACCGAGTACGAGAGGAGCAAAAACACAATGCAGCCCACCACCATGGCGTTGTAGGCAGTAGTCGAACCCATGTAAATGCACCCAATCACTGCACACCAGGCACAAGACATCAAATGGGCATTTATGGGGACCTTGGTCCGTGGACTCACTTGCGACCAGTACCGTGACCCGGGAAGCCCGTTGTCTCTGGCAAAGGACCAGCAGAGCCGAGACTGCCAGGTGTGTGAAGCGATGTTGCACCCAATAGCTGTGAGGACAACAAGAACCTCTAGAACAATAGCACCTGCCTTGTTGCCAATCACCTGGTAGTAAATGTCAAGAATCGGCACTCCGGTGTTGGAGCTGAAAAGCCCGTCCAAGTCTTTGATGGAGAAAAACATCGAAATGGAATACACAAAAGACGTTACAAACCCAATGGCCACAGTCCCCATGATAGCAATGGGCACATCACGTTCAGGATGCATCAACTCCTCAGCCAAGTGTGTGGCGCAGTCCAAGCAGCTGAACGACCAATTGGGGTTGATTAACCCCACAATAAATGCAATACCAGCGCTGGACCAACCAGTGCCATTGTTGAATGTAACGAAAACGAATTTCGGGTCTTGGAAATCTCCGCTAGCCTTGGCCAAAATAACTATAGTGATGACCACAAACGATGTAAGCGAAGTGTATAAAGCAGCACTGGATATTTTTGGTAAAGGGCGTTCCCAAATATTGGCAAATAGCAATAACAAGTTTACAATCTGGAACGTTACAAAAACCTGCCATGTTTCCACTTGTCTGTTAGGATCACCAGTACCCAAAACATACATCCCCACCAAAGCAGATGCTATGGATACAGTAACAGAAACACTGGTGAATACTGCTCCAGCCCAGGCAAAACTGCCACAGAAAAAACCTGCAATGCCTGCATACTTGGGTGGAGCAAGTTTCATGGCCCAGTAGTATTGGCCACCAGCATTAGGGTATGCACTGGCTAATTCTGCCAAAGTGGCTCCGATACACGAAGAAACAACTGCAATAATTATTATACCATAGACGATCAAGAGAGGACCTCCAGAAGAGATGCCTGTGACCAAAGATGCCGAGATCCCAAACCAAGAATTCGTGAGTCCAAACCCTACCCCTAGCAATGACCATATGGAAAAGTTTCTCCGTAATTCTGGAACATATCCGGTATCAGCTGCCAATTTCAAGTTAGCTTGAGCTTCTTGTAAAAGTTGGGCATCGCTCTTTTCTCCCAACTGCGAGTGGTTGGTTATGTAGTCTCGGATCTCGCCCATAGCGATACTGGTGGTCCTCTGAACCGTCACTTTATGATTATACTTTTCACTAGAAGAATCAGCCATGATCTCGTAAAAAACGCTCCAATCCGATTTGTTTTATACTAAAGCAAGCCAGGATTAGGCCACAAAGATAACAGGGAATCATGGTAAACAGCTTATTCCTGCCGATATTTAGTAGATTGATTTTTCACTACCTTTTTCAGTCAAAGTTATCAGCGATAAGAAAACATTTCCTAAAATGGCTCAAATCTGTCAAACTCTGATAAAGTATCCACGATAAAAACGCCAATGATATTATTGGAGGAATATTTTATGCCATATCAGAGATCGTCGTTGCCAAGCTCCAATTGCAGTCATCTTTGTATCTTCCTATTCTTGTCAATGGTATGATAACGACTTTTCGGATAAATGGTATGTGAAATTAACCGTAAACCTGGAAAATCTTTTGACTGGCGGATGTACCTCGTGATGGCTTTGATTTTTTCGCTAATATCAAGAAAACCAGTTCATGCTTGTAGAAGTGGCTTATTCTAGAGACTTCTTTTAAAGAAAATGTGCTAGTCTTTCCAATTAGAATTTCAATCTTCGTTCACCAGATATTCCTTAAATCCATTGCCCCGGTATTTTAATTGGTTGAAATGCGTGCCTTTAATGGCTTTTTTTCTATTTTGTTGTCTTCTTGCCATTCCCTGTTCCGGGACATAGCTGTTTAATTATCCCTTTATAGAGCTTCCCTGCCGTTAATATTCGGATATGTCTGGGGAGACATACTATGTTTAACCCCTCGTATAAGTGGAGGTGCTGCTAAGTCATTTCTGTTAAGCAAAATGTAGTATTAGTACTAAAATATGAACAATAGATTGTGGCTCTACTCTCAGTTCTTGAATGGTATAATTGCAACAACCAACCACTACCCATGTTGTCCCTTCTCTAATCAGAATCTGGGAGACTCAAACCAGCAACATGTGGAGAACCATTAACACCAATAGAAGCACCAATTTGCTGTGAACCTTCCCATGTGTGGAATTTGCTCCCGATGTAACAAACATCATATACCGGTAAAACCCACAATGATAGGCATCATTAATGTCAAAGTAACCCAGATCATCCACATCACCATTTCGACCGCAACTGAATAAGGTACGATTATCCGGAAGATGAGTGATATTGAGAGAAGGCTTAATTTTTGTCATTTGACCCGAGTACTACAATTAGTCCCTTTATATAGTTTTCTTTGTTCGATTTTAGGTGTTAAATCCGTGCAAATGTACACCCCACAACTTCAAAAGTAGAAAAATCAAGCTGATAACGATCAATCTGGCAATTTGTTGGGCTGATAATAGAAAGCATCTCTACTCTGACAATTGACCCAGCAATCATCATTACTTAGCACATATCTGGTTCTTAGGGAACGATGCTACAATCACTTTCCCCACTAATCAGGAGCCAACCACTATTCTGGGGGATATTATTTTACGCAGATGGAGACTTTGTTCGAGTCAAACTTTAATTCTGAATTAACTTCGTCAAATAATGATTACAAGACTCCAGGTTGATTTAGTGGCACATGTAGAACACCATTTGCTACCAATTTCCGTATTGGACTAGGACAGTGCGTCTCGAATTTCTAAGTAATAAACCCTTAGGACGTCAAAAGTAACGAAAAACAAAAGAAAAACATTTGACATGGCTAAAAAATATTTGTGCTCAATACAAATTGAACGGCACGTACAAATTCAAATTATGTAACCTCTAGCCATATATAGACTTTCTGAAAATTAATAGCTTATAATAGAAGAAATTAACATGCACGAGAATGAAGTAGGGGATAGAGTTTAAGTTTAGGGGCAAATATTAGAAGTAATTGATGCTATCTATTAATCCTAACAAAATAAAAAATCCTTTCAAGTTGTATCCACATGTAGATTTCAAGAAGTTTGTGGTAGTTTACAACTGTCTATCTGCATCTGTTGTGGAATTCTTGTTCAAACCGATACCATAGTGTGTAAGAACATCACAAGTAAGAAAACAACCAATTTGCTGTGAATTTTACCATGCGTTGAGCTTCCACCCGAGGTAACAAACAGCATATACTGGTAAAATCCACAATGGTAAGCATCACTGATGGTAGTGTAGTTCAGATCATCAACAACACCATTTCTACCACAGCCAAATAAAGTATAATTATCTGGAAGATGGGTGATATTGAGAGATGGCTTAATTTTTGTCATTTGACTGAAGTGACACAATTGGTCTCTTTTATAGTTCTTGTTTATATATAATATACTGGCTGTTAATTCCCACGAGATTTGCACTTCACAACCAATCGAAGCAAAAATTCAGGAATAGGGCGAATCTGGGGGCTTTTGTTTTGCAAAGTATCATAGAAATCTTTATGAATTACATCAAAGCCTGGTCAATGATTACTTCCAACATATCTATTATTCAATTATTGAACTATTATCACTTCACTGGATGAAAAAAGAAGTGAAATGGTATTATTGAAGGGCGCTTTCGACGCCCGAAACAACTTTAAAAACATTTCTGTGACAATTTATTTCACAAATACTTGCATATCTACGTTTGTAAAACAACCTTTGGTTGTGTTTTTTGTGTTATGTAGTTTAAATGTTTTCAGAAACGTGACATCATGAAAGATGCCAAACTGAGGATCGAACACATTTGACACGGCTAAATATTATTTTTCAATAAACCAAATAAAGCCGAGGACTGCACTAATTTGTTCCTTTTGTACTATGTAACGTGAATTATCATTCTAAAACTGAATTAGATAATAATTCCCTCTCAACCAAGCAATTTGATTCTATTTTTAACTAGAGCTTCAGGTTTTCTATAGGAATAGGCTGCATAGTCCTCCACAAACCAGGTTATGCAAAACCATCAAAACTAACAAATAACTAGTCCATGTGTCCAACTTCCACCCGAGGTAACAAACAGAATTTACTGAAGAGATCTACAATTGTAGACACCATTCCCACCAAAGCGACCCAGGTTACCTACACCTTCGGGTGCAAAACCTGCAGTGTCTGGTTTCTGGCCGGATGTGGACTGATATTTGCGTGCGCAGATCATAAATGACGGCGCGTCAAAGTTCCGTCTTAAATCCCCACCGTTCCTTAACTCCCTTATCTCCCCAGATGTTTCCCAATTGTAACTCTTAACTCCCTTGGGCTTGTTTTCGCAACACTTTAAATATCACCACCGTTCCTGATTTCTCATCAATGGCTTCAGTCAAAAGAGTCGTGATTATCGGTGCTTCCTTCGCAGGCACCCTCGTTGCCAACCACCTTGTCAACCAAAAAAATGTTGAAGTTATTCTAATTCATCCAGACGACAAAATACTTTACGTCATCGGAACTCCCAGATTGCTCGCCAACCCTAAGCTTATTGACGATGCCATTGGTCCTCTCAACAAGGTGGTCAAAGGTCCTTTCACTTTAGTCAAAGGACTCGCAAAGAAAGTCGACCCAGAAACCAACTCTGTGATTGTCTCAACCGCAAAAGGCGAGGAAGTGGTCAAGTACGACTTTCTTGTGGTCAGCTCCGGTACCAGTGCTGGTACTGCGTACTACAAGACGACTGGAGAGGTTTCTAAGGCGGTCGAGGCAATTAAGCTGGACGCTAAAAGACTCAAGAGTGCTTCTAGTGTTGCCGTGATTGGTGCTGGTCCTACTGGAGTTGAGACGGTCTCAGAAATTGCCGAAACCTACAAGAACCCCACCATCGACTTGTACAACGGTGGAGAAAGAGTGTTGGCTACTTTAAGCCCAAAGAGACAGAGAAATGCCGTTGAACAATTAAAGAAGCTTAACGTTAACTTGTACGACAACACTTTGGTCGAAGATGTCACTGAGACCAGTTTGAGAGTTGGAAACGAAACGAAGACGTACGATGTCATCATCAATGCTGCAATTATGAAGCCTAATTCTTCATTTTTACCACAAGACTTGTTGGACAAAAGTGGTTATTTGAAAGTTAATGAATACTTGGTTTCCGCAAAGAGTAACATTTTCGGGTTCGGTGACATCTGTTCAATAACTTCCAATACATTCATGGATTTAACCTATTTTCTGAGTAAAATTATCAAGACCACTCTCGACAAGTATGTGTTAGAGAAGAATGTCAACTTGAAGCCATACTCCAAGGCAAAGTCTACCACTCTCTTGGTACCAATTTCTTCCAAAGGTGGGGTGGGTGAAGTTTTTGGCTGGGGCGCACCTGGGTTTGTTGTTAGAATGAAGAGTAAAGATTTTTTCATCCCCAAGTTTAAGAACGAATTATAATAATCTAATCATTAATATGTACATTAAACAAAGTCATAGATGCTTTCTGTAGATCAAATCAGAAAATGACCCTAACCGAGAGTCTGTGGGTGACCAAAAAGTGTGGTAGTACTCTAATCGAATAGCGTACAGTTCAATCGAACAAGCAATAGACTTATAGTTTTACCCAAACCAAATCTTTGGGAACCTCTGAAGATAGAACACTACATATTTGTCAGTATTTGCAAGCTGTAGTGAAGCAAATATTCCAAGAAATGGGATACCTCCCTAAGCGGGTGTCAATTACAACTACAAAACCAACTTGAAAATATCTGGAGTAATAAACGAAGATGCATCTTTATCATGAGGTAGTTGTCAACAATAAAGACTCATCAATGTTTTTGTTGTGCGTAATACTGTGACACTACTGTCAATAGTTATGTCTTCAAGCTGAAAGTATTGGTATATTGATTTACAAAAACAGTAAACGAAGAAAGATGAAATTCAAAAGCTGATCAAAAGTGGAAATTGCCTTATAATTTGTACCTAATGGCAACCGGAGGCATCCCCAGTACTGCATCCCAAATGTGTAGTATCACTACCTGGATTATACTTACTTGGGACGTTGAAATGGTAATATTGGGACCAAGGTGCGTCAGGATAGCATGATTGGATCCTCCGATATTGTGCATCCCCCCATTTAACCTTTGTCTGATACCACACATTTCCATTCTCCCCAGCAGGAATATGGCATGTCAATGATCCTCCTTTGGTGACCGATTTCAGCCACAGGCCACCTATAATACTACTTATATCACTCCAACCGATTGGACCAGAGTCAATCAGCCAAGTATAAGTATACAGCCAGTTAATAGCATATTCAGCTTCACCATCACTATGTACCATTGTATATGCAGCCACCTATTGGATACCATGGCAGCCACCATTCACCGCTTTGTGCAATTTGGGTCTGCTGGTAGGTGTACCCACAGATCGGAGTATCTGCACGCTTGGAATTGGCTGTGTTATTTAAACCTTTATCAATCAAGCTAAACGTAGTATTTGAACTTAGATCGTGAACAATCGAGTCATCTTGTTCCACGTCGAAAATTGAATCAAGCTGTTGAAGGTCTTCAAGTTCTGTGGTGATTAGAGGTCTGCCATCAGCTGTTACATCTCTCCTGATGATATTAATATTCAGATCACTCAATCCAGCAACGTTACAAATGTGGAACATCATTAACACCAATAAAAGAACCAACTTTCGATTAACTTTACCATGCGTAGAGCTTCCACCTGATGTAACAAACAGCATATACCGGTAAAACCCACAATGGTAGGCATCGTTAACGTCAAAGCGACCCAGATCATCCACATCGCCATTCCGACCACAATTGAATAAGGTACGATTATCTGGAAGATGGGTGATATTGAGGGATGGTTTAACTTTTGTCATTATATTGAAAGGTTGCAACTATTCTACTTTTATAGTTTTTTGTTGAGACGATATAAAAGAGTTTGGGTGATAAACCCGACTAGAAATCCACGGCGCAACGTGAAAGTAACAGTAATTAAGTTGGAATAACCAATCAATGGAGAATTTGTTTTACTGATAATGGAAGTTACTTCAATAATTGGTCTCGGTTCCATTTTGATTTACGAAAGATGTTCCTCGGGTATTAGAGTATATGGGAAGTGACAAATAATTTATCTGGATGGCATTTTTTAACTCATGATAAGAAAACTCTAATTTCTGGACAGAGTCGCCAAAAAAGACTACAGTCTGTTCTTCCATCAAGCTAGGCTTACTATTGGATCAATAATTGGTATTGGTGGTTTGTGTTTGAATTCAACCAGTGCCCTGTCAAGCCTGATTCTTTATAACCGAGACGTCAAACGAAGCCAAGAAAAAAGCTTGACACGGCTAAAAAATAAAAGGTTATGGTGGCTACTTACATAGTTGTCATTTCCTAATAGGTATGAATTAATAGTTTATTGTCATTTAAGGCCTCTTGAGGTTGGGAATGAGGCTTAACCACGTGGAGTGTAAATAAATTAGTATTTCAATTTCATGACGCTCTGTTTGTTTGTGAAACAATTGCACACACATAAATAAAAGACTCATATAGATAGGACTGAGCCTGTCTCCTTGAATAGTTAAGTTCTGACCGTCGGTTTTTTGTCTTGCAAAAAGTTAATAACCTCGCAAACGAATTATTTTAACTCTTAAAATCAGTAGGGAGGTTATTCATTTCTTCTTTGTCTTAACCTTTTGTCAGAAAACCTGACACTACGGACGCTGCCAAGTAAGTTTTAGCATATTTGAGAAGTTGATGACTTTACTTGCTGAAAATGTGCTTGCTAAATATTTTTTTTAACAAAACACAAAGAATACTTACTAGTTGATCTGACTCAAAAATAAGAGAATAACCAACAGGTTCCAGTTTTATGGCATACCACTGGACTCAGTGAGCTAGTCGTTTAAGTCATTGCTAATCATGACAATACATGCAACTAAAGTTGGAAACAGCAGTATACACTTGGAAACGGTAATTTGCAACTCATTTCTCATTATAAATTCTACAGCAAGGCTAATTGTAACTATGCTTTTATATGCTAATTAGAGACTATCATCGTCATCGTCGCCAAACTCCAAGTGGAGTCCGGCCTTGATCATCACGTCGTTCCAGTCACTGTTGAGGATAACGACTATTTCAGATAATGCAATGGCGAGCATCCCGCTGCCAATACCCAACCAGAGTCCGTAGAGCTGCAAGTCGAGGAACTTGTTTATGACCAAAGCAAGAGGGATTGCAAATGCGTAGTAGGCCACAAAGTTTATGATGCCGCCGATTTTCTGGAGGCCCTCGGCCCGCAAGATGCCTGAGGCCACCGAGGCAGTACCGTCGAAGATCTGGATGATGGCCACCAACGGGTTGAACAACAGCACCACGAGCTCAATGACACTCTCGTCGCTGGTGAACAAGCGGCCGATCTGGTGCTTGAAGGCAAAAAGCACCAAGCAGTTGACGACGGAAATGCCGATACCAGCCACCAAGGCGACGGCGGTGGCCTTTTTTGCGCCGTCGACGTTCTGGCCGCCGATGAAGTTGGCGATTCGGGTGGAGGCGGCGATGCTGATGGAGAAGGGAACTAAATACGTCAAGGCGGCGATGGAGCTGACGGCGCTCTGGGCGGCCAACTGGACGGTGCCGTAATACGTGGCGATCAACGTCATGATTTCGTAGGCAAAGTACTCGGACTCGAGCATGACGATGCCCGGGATGGCCAAGTGGATGAGGTGGCCGATCTGGTCGAACATCTGGCGGGGCTTGATGAAGCCGTACCAGCACTTGTCGCCGTCGATGAACATCACGTACAACACGAGCAAGACGGCCATGAGCCAGAAGTTGATGATGGTGGCGATGGGGGCGCCCACGAAGCCCAAGCCGTACGACTCGTTCCACACGAGGAACCACGACAAGGCGATGTTGATGGGGGCGCTGAGAAACAAGATGCCGGTGGCGGCCTCGAAGATGCTCTGGCACTGCAAGAAGCGCTTGCACACCTCGAAGAAGATGTAGGCGGGCCCGCCGGCCACCAAGACCCGGAGGTAGAGCACTGTCAAGTGGAGCACCTCGTCGTTGTCGATGATGTAGCGCAAAAACACCGCCGAGTACCACCAGGAGAGCGCACACGGCACGTACACCGCCATGCACAAGAGGAGGCACCGCTGGACGTGCAAGTTGACCAACTCGTAGTTGCGGGCGCCGTACGCCTGCGGACAGAGGGTGTCGAGGGCCGTGGCGATGCCCTCGAACACCGCAAAGGTGATGGTGGTGGTCATGGACCCGAGCGACACCGCCGCCAACTCGTTCTTGCCCAAGTGTCCCACCACGAGCAAGCTGACGATGGAAAAGAGGTGCTCGAGCACGAAAGTGACGATGAGCGGGAGCGAGTACCGGGTCAACACCCGCAACTCCTGGGCGTACGAGGTACGCAAGGACCCGAAGTCCAAGGCGTGCGAGTGCTTCAGGTCGGCGTACGAGTGGTGCAGGCGCTGGTCGTCGGAGGCCGCCGAGTAGGTGCGATTCCTTTCCTCGAGCAACCACAGGCGGAGCGACTCGTGGTCGGTGTGGACGGAGCCCAAGGACGACGGGAGCGAGCGCGAGGTGCTGACGGAGGCGGCGTCGTCGAAATCGTCGTCGTCGGCGACGTTGGACGAGGTTTCGATGTTCAGAAGAAAAGACCGGTCGTCGCCGTCGCCGTAGGAGAAGAGCGGGTAGTTGGTGGACGGCGGGATGAACAAGCGGCGGCGGCGGCCGATGAAGCCCTTGGGGTCGGCAAAGTTGTTGATGGCCCGGAATAAAACCATTGCGATGAGAAAGTCAAAATGCATACACTATATAGCTATTTTAAATCACCATCCAAACGCCGCCAGCGAGCACCACCACCAACACCACCGCCGTCAACACGCCGGCGCCGGCCTTGTCCTTGCCGGTGATCGTCAACTGGTTCTTGTTGATGTGATCGCTGGTGTTGAGTCCGGCCTCCGAGTTGGTCTTGTTGCTGCCGCCGTTCTCCACGGTGTAGGGCATCTTGTAGTCGGGCGTGATGTTGGCGAGCATGACCTCGAGCGCGCACATCTGCTCGCCCAACCCGTACATGCCGTCCCAGCCGTTGGCGGACCAGTTCTGGCCACAGGTGACATGGTCATCACCGCCCGAGCACGATTGCGCAGCCCCGAGGGCGCTCTTCTGCATGTAGTCCGACAACATGTCCTTGACCTCGGGGATGAAGCTCATGGTGGAGCCGATGCCTCGCGAGTAGAGCGACCGGAACGACCGCTGATCGTTGTTGCACCGACCCGACGGCTGGCACGTCGTCTCCTGCATGATGCCCTGGGAGTCCACAAAGTACGAGATGCCCTCCTTGGCGATCTCGAGCGCTCGCTCCTTCCACATATCGTCGGCGGTGTGGTTATACATGTAGGCGCACCCCGACATGAGCACGCCAAAGGTGTAGGACCAGAGCAACTTGGTGACTTCGTCCTTGCAGTCCGGCACGTTACCACCGTCGTAGATGTACAACTTGTTGCCCTCCTGGAAGAGGAAGCCCACGTCCTCCAACCAGTTCCAGGTTTTTTCGGCCGTGTCAGCATAGGTGTCGTTATCCAAGTACCGAGCGAGACGGGCGGCCAAGTGGAACAACAATCCGTTAGAAATGGTGTTCTTGTAGTCGTAGCCCGAGTTCCAGGTGAAGATCTGCCATCTCAAGCCACCGCCGCACGTCGTATTGTCCCAGCGGGCCTCCATGGTGTTGTAGACTGCCTGGGTCATCTCGATCCAGGAGTGCTCCTTAGGCTCCGAGAAGTTGCGCTCGGCCGCCTCCATGATGGCCATGCCCCACACGCCCTGGTCATCGTTTCCCTCGGTGAGCGACTGGTTGGAGGGTATGTAGTTGAAGTTTTCGCCAGCCTGGTGGTACATGGCGTCGACCACGAGGTTGGTGAGCGACGAGTTGGTGGGCTCGCAGATGACGGAGTAGATCACGATGCCGCCGAACGCCTCGCCGGCGTGCCACCAGTAGTAGGGCGGAGTAAACATGCCTACGGTTCCGCCGTACCGATTTCCCTCGTAGTAGTTGAACTCGCCCTGCACCACTGGCTTGGCGGCGGCGCACACGTCGTCCTTGTTGGTGGGGTCGGAGAGCGGCACGGCCCACGCAGCGGCTGCCATCGACACTAGGGCCACGGCGTTGTTTAAGAGCATAATGGTGAAATTTGTGCGAAATGCACCCTATACCCAAGGCTGTGGCCAAGTATGCCAAGTTTATTGGCCCCGGCATCATGGTGCTGGTGGCCTACATGGACCCGGGCAACTACTCGACGGCGGTGTCGTCGGGCGCCGCCTACGAGTACAAGCTCCTCTTGGTGGTGTTTATGCTGAATCTTTTCGCCGTGTTGCTCCAGTGTCTTTGCATCAAGTTGGGCACCATCACGGGGCTCGACCTCGCCGAGATGTGCCGCTTGCACTTGCCGTGGGAGCTCAACTTGTTCATGTAGGGGGGCGCCGCGGTGGCCATCGTGGCCACCGACTTGGCGGAGGTGATCGGGACCGCCATCTCGCTCGAGATCTTGCTCGGGATCCCGCTTTTCTACGGCGTGCTCGTGACGGTCTTGGACGTGTTGATCGTGTTGATGGCGTACCACAAGGACGGCTCCATGAAGCAGACGCGGGTGTTCGAGACCATGGTCGGGGTGCTCGTGTTGAGCACCTGCGGCTGCTTCATCGTCGAGTTGTTCAAGTGCGACTTTGGGCCCGGCTCCGCCGCCAAGATCATCAAGGGCTTCTTGCCGCTCGACCCCCACACCTTCACCCAGCCGCAGGCGTTGTTTTTGAGCTGCGGCATCGTCGGCTCCACCGTCATGCCTCACTCGCTCTTCTTGGGCTCGGCCTTGGTCCAGGCCCGCTTGAAGGAGTACGACCTCCAGCACGGGCTTGTGGCTGAAGACGTAGACGACGAGCCGCCCTCGCCCCAGCCGTTTGCTGCCTCGATCTCTAAATTCAAGGCCATCTCCGACGGCTCGTCCTTGAAACACAAGTATAAGCCGTCGCTCCAGGCCATCCGCTACTGCTTGAACTACTCCTACACCGAGTTGTGCTTGTCGCTCTTCATCATCGCCGTGTTTGTCAACGCCGCCATTCTCATCGTCGCCGGAAACACCTTGTACGGCAAGCCCGACGCCGACGACGCCGACTTGCTCTCCATCTACAAGATGTTGTCGCACTACATCTCGCCGGCCGCCGGCATCGTCTTTGCCTTGTCGATGCTCTTCTCCGGCCAGAGCGCTGGCATTGTGTGCACCATGGCCGGCCAGATCATCTCGGAGGGCTTCATCAACTGGACCATCCAGCCGTGGATCCGCCGCGTGGTCACCCGTGTGCTCGCCATCATCCCGGTGCTCGTGTTCATCAGCATCTTGGGCCGGGAGGGCGTGTCGAAAATCATGAACTCGTCCCAGGTGGTCTTGAGCTTCATCTTACCGGTGGTCAGCGCCCCGTTGATCTGGTTCACCTGCAACAAGAAGTACTTGACGGTGTACGAGGCGTGCCCGCCCAGCTCAGAGGTCTCCGACGAAAACACCGCCTTGTTGATCGAGCCGTCGTCAGACCACCCTGTGACCATCAAAAAACTCACCTTTGAAAACGGCACCTTCCTCCGGGTCTCGAGCATGTTGACCTGGTTCATCATCAGCGCCTTGAACCTCTACTTGATCGTGGCCTTTGCCAACGGCGCTGACATTTAGACTAAATTACATTATACTTATATACGATTCTTCTTCTTGTATGGGCCTCTTATCGTGGGGAGCCGCTGCGACTTGGCCCGCGTGTGCGCGATCGCTGGCAACGTTCCGCTGTACTCGGTCGTCAACACGGGGATCTTCTTGCTGATGGCCACCGGGATGTCGGCAGGTTCTAGTTTACTCTTTTCAATGACAAGTGTGAGGAGACGGAGCACCTTTTTGTGTAACGCCTTCTCCTTTAACGAGGGCGCCACCAAGTTGGACGCATCGCCCTTCAAGTACCGCTCTTGACGGAGCTTGTTCAATTGGAGCAAGTTCCGCGAGATGATTTGTTGGAGCTGCTGGGCAGACTTGGCCACCTCGTCGTGCTTGAGCGCATCGAGCTCGGCGATGCTGACCGGGTCCCACTTCAACACGTTCTCCAATTCAATGGGCTTGGATTTCGTGTATGAGTCGAGGAACTGGTGCTCGGTGTTGATGGTGAAATCGTCGTCAGCCTCCTCTTTCACGACTGGCTTTGGCTCGGCAATGGGCTGTGCCTGCTCCTCGACTCCGAGTTTGCGGAAGTACTCCTTTCTGTACTCGGCAATCTGGTTCAAACCAACTTGATTCAACCACACGTTGGACTTGAGCTCGTCGGGCACGCCGCTTCCCTTGGAGTCGTAGACTGGCGCGAACGACCGCACTGACTCGTTGTTGATCGAGACCATGCGGAAGCCCTCGCCGTTCTGGCTCTTCAAGAGACTCGACGACACCGGTGGCTTCAACACCTTACCTTTATACGTCAACCACTCGGGCGCGCTCAAGATGTACCACGTCAAGTGGACGAAGTTGTCCAAGATGGTGGTGGGCTTGTTGGCGGGCGGTGGGATTTTGGCGGCCACGGTGTCTAACGAGCCGTAAGTCTGACCTGAGGCAGCGCCATTGCCTCTGGGCAACGGAATCACCTTGGCCAAGCTGTAGGCATCGGGCACGATGGTCAAGCGCGAGTCTAGCTCGGACTTGCCGGTCAAAGACGTGAATAACGGCTGTTTGACGGTGGGTGGCTGGTTCGACCCGTAGAGATACGACGGAGTGTTTGCAGCGCCCGGGTCGGTGATCTCCGACATGTACGAGATCACCTCCCCGTTGGACAGACTGTAGCTCTGGGAGATTTTTTCAAAGTCGCTGCCGACCTGCGACTCAAGCTCGCTGGACTGGCCCTTGCCGAAGTTGAACAACGCTGTGTGGTGCAAGCTGCTCTCGCGCATCAAGAGCTCGGTGGCGAACTTGTAGAAGAAGTCGATGTTCTTGTAGGCGGGCGAGCCCACCTTGTGCACCGTGATGACGGTGGATGCGGCTACTTTTATGTCGTGGTAGAGTTGGTAAAACGTGGTGTAGTCTTTGGAGGCGACTTTCTTAGTGATTGTCGTGGTCTTATAGGTGGGGGTACGGGCCACAAAGTCGTTGAGCGAGTCCAAGATCCGCATAGAGTCTTTTTCTTTGAACTTGACCGGGATGTCCGTTTTCAAGACCTGCGTTTCCGAGTCGGCGTCTTGGAGCACCGACATGATATCTCCGAGCAACTCCTTGAAGCTGGCGGCTGGGGTTAGTGGGTCTTGGCGTGTGTGGTACATACTGCTGAGACGTTGGCTCATGTTGTTGAAATAAAAGTGCGATCAAAAATGCGAGTTTGGTTTTGTAGACAGTGAACATACAAAGAGAAATGTTGACCTAGACCAACAGCGTCAGCAACAAAGCGTCAGAGGAGCAGTTTATCTCTACTATTTTCATTGCCCACAAATTTAGCGGCAATTTTCCTGGTGGTTGTCGAGGTGGTCTACAATTACTCCTACAGCAGGTGGAAAACTCTACGCAACTCCACAAAGTTTGTGAATTCATGATTGTGGGCCCACGTGTGATCGAACCGGGCTTGAAGGAAGGGACTCTGGATTCGAGAAATCTTCCACGTTACGTTCATGCTCTTTTATAGTACAGTGTTTCTACATTATTTGTGAGTCAACATCTCATTGCTTGCACATTTTGTATCTTTGTGCTTGTACTTGTGTTTTGTACTTCGAAAACCCCATCATTCTGTTCAAAGTGACTTTGTACCCCAAAATGGAAGAACTCTATCACATTTCGTTTGTACCTCTGTACCCTCGAAATGGGAAAATCCGTCCATTCTATTTGTGTTCTGTGTTTTCTACTAACCTTCAAAATGGGAGAAGTTGTCCCATTATGTTTGTGTTCTGTATCCTGTATTTGTGCCTTCGAAATGGGAGATTTTTTCCATTTCATTTGTGTTCTGTACCCTAAAAATGGAAAAACCTTCCCCATTTTATTTGTACTTTTGTACCTGGTAAATGGGAAATGAGAGAATTTGTCCCATTTTATTTGTATTGTGTGATTGTACCTTTGTACCCTTGAAATTGGAAAATTTGTCTTTTTTCATTTGTATTTGTATTCTTTTATTGACTTCCTTTTGACCCAAAGTTATGTTTTAGATTTTGCTCTTGTGTTGTGTGACTGTATACATATTCATACAACCTCGATTCGAAGCATCTCACATCCAGAGAACTATTATAGAACCACCCCTTTCGATTATATATCTAGAAATTGAAATCGTCTTTTGTTTGTGCCATTGGATACAATCGACTTTTATTTTGGCACTAGTTAATATTCGTAGGTTAATATTCGTATCATTGAATTAATGGTTGGTTTAAATTCTAAACGGATACAGTGCAATGGCTTACAATTGGTTATTTGTAATATAGTTTGCAGTGTAGTTCAACTACTGTTAGTTGTTCTAGTATTTGTAGGTTTACAGATAAAGTGAAATTTGCATTTTCCCTTTGTATTTTTATAAATTTTTATGATTCCTAAAACGGGCCGTTTTCACAGTTAATTACTCTTGGTTACAGCAAACCCTTTCCGACCTCCTAACCTCCAAATGTGATTTAATATGTATATACACGGGTGTTTCTGTACTTGCATGACTTTGAATTCGAATTCCAGTGTAGCACTATATCTCTGAGTCCTTTTATCTTTATGTCTCTTCATCTGTGTTCTGTACTTTTTCCTCTGAAACAAGACCTGTACCATTGAATTTGTGTTCTGTGTTCCATATTTCGAATTCGGAGAAATATATCAAATTTTATTTGTATCTTTGTATCTGTGAAATGGGAGAAATCTGTCTCATTCTATCTGTGTTCGAAATGAGGAAAATATGTCCCATTATGTTTGTGTTTTGTAATTTTTGTACCTTCAAATGGGAGAAATCTCTTATATTTCATTTGTGGCCTGTATTTTGTACCCTTGTAACAGCAGATTTTTTCCTATTTTATTTGTGGCCTGTACGTCTGTACTCTTGAAATAGGATATTATTTCCTCTTTCGTCTTTGTTCTGTATCTTTGTACCCGTGAGATGGGAGAACCCCCAGATTCCTTCATCTATATGCCTCTTTAATCGTTCTGGTGCCTTAGAATTAACTAATGGAACCCTCTAATTTCATCTTTGATGTGTTCGATCCTTCAAATATGCACTTGTTGAATGGAGCTGATATCTATGTTAACATGCTTTCTTGTCACTACTAATGAGGTGGAGATAATCTATCAAAATCTTAAGGAACCCATAGCAGTCAATTGAAGTATTTCAGGTCCCCATATTTACACGGAAATATCAAATTCTATTTCGTAGACCTACGAATATCACGTATACTCTTCCAAGAATTGGCAGATGTCTTGATCGTATGTGAGCAAATGTAATATAAGATTAGGTACTATGCATAAGTTAAGCTATTAAATCATTCTATTCTGATCATATTCTATTAACCTTTAATCTTTGACATTCATTCTATACTTCTAGATAATCACTGAATCATAACTATCAAGATGATGTCCAAGACTGTTGATACAAAATCTATTACATAACCATTACATAACCATATCTTAGAGAATAATAGATTTTCAAAAAAATCATATAATGTAGTATCTACGACCTACTGAGAGATATTACAAGTAGTAATGTGGTAATATGAGTTAATAGGGGAGATTTGTGCTCCTCTGGAGTATTCCTTTCCCCAATTAGACGACTTTCTAATTCCGAAGTCAAGCAAAAGTGTGACCAAAGTCACGTGTAAATATGAAATGTCCAGGTTCTGTTCAAGATTTCATCAATTCGAGGTTTCGAAATTGGCACGTCCACGAAAGTACCTAAATAAGACATTTTCAGGCATATAGAGCGGTAGTGTAGTTGCCAATTTGTAAAAGTGCGAATTGATTGTTTTCTGGAGAAGAAGGGTCCTGGGGTACCTCAATTTCTTAAATATGGCCTGACACTAGCTGGTATAACATACACTTATACTTCTATTAATTCTTAGTAAAAAATTACAATTTTTAGACTTTGAGAGCCTGTTTCAAGAATTCTGTAGGCACTTTAATTGTGATGAAGATTTTAACATTTCGTGAGATTGCTTTCTCTGTAGTACAAATATTAAGTAAGTAGACGTTGGAGCATGTAGGGATACTCTTGAAGTTGTTTATGTGACAAACATATGCACTTTTAAGGCTTTTGATGTGACGGTGCAACAATTGTTCAATTTAAAATTTCAGACCAGTGTTCCGTGACCAATAAGGCATCATAACCGCCCAAACATCTACAGAATATGCCATTTCAAGACCCGAGTACTGTGGCTAGCTTCCGGCAAGCCAACAAATGTTGTAAGCTTAGATATTTAGGCTTTTAATCGCATTTCGGTGTCAATTCGCACTTCCTATCCGACTAGTAAACTATTTGGGTGCAATTGTCGCCAGCCATAAAAGCGAGACGTAGAAACTTACCGATAACATGGACTAGACCACGATGAGGAGCAGAATTAAAAAGTTATGACCAGATTAATGGTGAAATTGGGGGAAATTACGTAAGATTTTTTCTCCCATTAGAGCACTTTTTCGTGCATATTCTCCCATTTTGCAGCTTTGTGTCACTATTTTTCTCCCATTAGAGCACTTTTTTTGCCTAGTTTCTCCCATTTCCCTGCTTGTGTTTGTACAAAAGCGTACCTTTTCTTCCCTAAACCTACTCCGTCACGTGAAACAGGGTAATAGGCTATTAGTAGATTTGCCTGTAGATCATGTTTCTGCCGCGTATCAAGAGATTTATGTGCAGTATTTTGTTACACGCTTCGTTGCGGAAATGTAGGGCCATTCAGGCGCCTCTTTGGCTTAACTGAACACCATTCTATCCCAGTTGAAGAAAAACAAACACGGAAGGCACGTGCGAATACAGGAGATGAAGCTCGTTCTTCAGAAGTCCATCAATTCGAACTTTCAAAATTGGCACGTCCACGAAATTACTTAAATAGGTCATTTTAGTGCATATAGAGCGGTAGTGCAGTTGCCAATTTGTAAAATCGCGAATTGATGGTTTTATGAAGAAGAAGGGTACCTGGGTAGGTCAGTTGACTAAATACGGACCGAGACTAGCTGAAATAACACACACTAGTACTTCTGTTAATTCTTAGTAAAAAAGTTTATTTTGTAGATCCTCAAAATCTGTTTTGAGAGTGCTGTAGTCAACTGAAGTGAGGATCAAATTTTCACACTTCATGAGATTGTTTTCTCTGCAGCCCTCATATTTAGTTAGAAAAGGTTGGACTGTGTAGGTATACTGTGTTCGAGTCATTGTGGACAAACAGAGGAATTTTTCCCACTTTTGGTGTAGAGATTCAACAATTGTTTACTTCAAATTTTCAAACCAGTACTCCGTAACCAATAAGACATCATAATTGTTCAGACTTCTGCACAATATGCCATTCCATGATCTCAGTACTGTGACTATCTTCTTGTCGGCCAATATATCTTGTAAGATGGGAGATTTAGCTCTAAAGTCGCAATTCAGCATGAAATCGCACTTTTTATTGGTCTGATAAACGATTTGGGAATGTTTGCGATGGATAATGAAAGCTAGAAGTAGGAATTTGCCGATGACATCGACTATGCCATGATAGGAAGTAGAATTAAAAAGTTATGATCAGATTAGTGGTGAATTCTGGGGAAATTACGTAAGAACTTTTGTCCCATTAGAGCACTTTTTCTTGCATATTCTCCCATTTTGCAACTTTGTGTCACTATTTTTCTCCCATTAGAGCACTTTTTTTGACTAGTTTCTCCCATTTTCCCATTTGTGTTGGTACAAGGTGGTACCTTTCTTTGCCTGGATCCTCACAACACGTGAGAATTATCACCTGCGAACGATCAAAATATTACTTATAACTTACATAATCAACTGTTGTGCTACCGGATAGACCATTAATTCATTAGATTCTGATCATATTCCATGCCTGATTGATCTTGGTCTTCCACTATATATTCATAGTCAATATTGGGGTTGATGTACTACCCTTTCATATGACTCTATCCGCAATATCACCTAAGATGTTACATATAGGAGCAATAGATTTGATGAAACCATGTTTGGCAGTCTTGGCGACCTGCGAACAGATTAAATATGTAGTGGAGTGGTAGCATGAATCGACATGGAGATTTGAGCCCCTCTGGATTACTCCTTTCCTCAAGTTGACGACAGTTTAATCCCAAAGTCAAGAAAAAGTGTGACCAAAATCACGTGCTAACAAGAAATGTCAAAGTTCTTTCAAGATTTCATCAATTCGTCGATCAAATATTGGCACGTCCACGATATTACTTGAATAGGCTATTTTCAGGCATATAGAGCGGTAGTGCAGTTGCCAATTTGTAAATGTGCGAATTGATGGTTTTCTAGAGAAGACCGGCATCTGGGTAGGTCAGTTTCCCAAATACGGATCGAGAATGGCTGGTGTGCAATGTACTACTATGTTATTTAATTCTCAGTAAAACGGTTCATTTTGTAGATCTTTAGAGCATCTTTTGAGTGTACTGTAGTCATTTGAAATTCGGGTCATGATTTCACACTTCATGAGATTATTTTCTCTGTAGGGATCAGATTTAAGTTCTAAAGGTCGGAGGATGTAGGAATGCTGAGTGCAACCCTCATTCGATAAACAGAGGCATGTTTACGACTTTTGGTGCAACGCTTGCCCAATTGCTTAATCCAATATTTCAGGCCAGTACTCTGTAACCAATTAGGCATATTAACTTATCAAACATCTGCAGAATATGTCACTTCAAGATCTGAGTACGATGGCTCTCTTCCAAGAAGCCAAATAATAACGAACGCATAGATATTTACGTTTTAGTTCGCAGTTCAGCGTTAAATCGCACTTTTTATTCAACCAGTGGGCTTTTTCTGAACCGTTGCCTCCCACAGTGAAAGCTAGAAGTGTGAACTTACCGATGATATCATCTGTTGGATTATCGAAGCCAGAATAAATAAATTATGACCAAATTTATGTCAAAAAATGGGTGAATTTATGTGAAACTTCTGTCCCATTTGAAGACTTTTTTCTGCATATTCTCCCATTTGACGCTTTGTGTCATCAAATTTTGTCCCATTAGCGCCCTTTTTTTGATCTTTTTCTCCCATTTCCCTGCTTGTGTTGGTACAAACAGCGCTAGATTTGGCTGTTGGAAGAAATAATATCTCAAATTGTTATATAAGCAAATGTAATAAGATTTAGTACTGTCTAAGATAAACCACTAAATTAGTCTGTTCTCATCATATTCGACCCCATATCATGCCATACTTTAGTTTACATCTATTGGCAACCTCTGAATCATCATACTACCTAGATTTGTATCCATATCTGCAGTATAAGATCATTTTATTAGGTAATTGTTACCTAATTCGTTATATAGGGTGCAATAGATTAACATAAAAACCTTACATAGCAGTCTGTAGAGCGCATTGAGAGATCCACTGTGTAGCTAAGTGGTTAAATGACTTGTAACACTGACTTTTGTCCCCGATTACCGGCTCTTTACTTCAACTTAACGACTTCCAAATACCATGGTTATCAGATAAACGTGATCAAGTTCACGTGCAAGCGATGAAACCAGCGCTTACTACTAAATTAGGAGCAATACGCGGTTTAAAAAATTGGCAACTGCACGAAAGACTCTATATGCCTGAAAATACCCTATTAAAGCAATTTCGTGGACGTGCCAATATTGAAAGTTCGAATTGACGAAATTTGCGAGAACAGCGCAACCTCCGATGATAAATCTACTAAATATCGATCCCTATTGTCTGAAAAAACGTGTGTAAAATTCTTGGTGGATTATTATTAAAGTTTCCTTCTTTCAGACTTTAAAAGACTATTTTTAGAGAACTGTAGTCATTTTAAATTTGTCGTAGATTTTCACACTTCATGAGATCATTTTCTTTGTAGTGGCCAGATTATAGTTCTAGAAGTCGTAGTCTTTCGGGGTCATCTGTATAATTCATATTTGGCAAACAATTGCGGTTTAACGGCTTTCCATTCAATGTTTCAACAAACTTGGTAACACAACTTCTGAAGTCAGTGTTCACGGACCAATACACGAGACTCCCTACTTCAAAGTACCATCTGTATAATGGGACATGTGTCTATATGATACAGACGTCTTCTTGCTAGCCATTGTAGTAGTACATCGGGTAAAATAGGTTGAAGTTGGTTTTTTAGCAGATAAATCGCACTTGTTATAACAGTGCTTAATGATTTGGGAACCATTTCACTGGACCATCAAAGTGAGAGGTATAAACCTACCGATAACATCATCTATACCACGATATAGAGTATAATTAAAAAGTTATGGCCAGATTAGTGGTGAAATCTGGGGAAATTACGTAAGATTTTTTCTCCCATTAGAGCACTTTTTCTTGCATTTTCTCCCATTTGGCAACTTTGTGTCACTAATTTTCTCCCATTAGAGCACTTTTTTTGACTAGTTTCTCCCATTTTTCGGTTTGTGGTTACTCATTTTCTCTTTTGTGTATACACAAAGTTGAGAATTGTCTCTCGCATTCATTTGAAGCGATCACGTGAGAAACCGATATCTAACAATAAGCAAGTTGGGTTGAGCTCAAATTGAGATTGAACAGTCGGTGGCTATAGTCAGAACAAGTTTATAATTCGCTGTATCTACATAGGGATGATATGCGTATTCTGTATGTCATATGATAAGCATTATTTTATTGTCATAAGATTAAGTAATGATTAGGTAACATTTTGGAGGTCTAAAGGCACGGATCAGATATGTAGCATATCTGAATAGTACAAGACTCATACAAATGAAGACTGGGTTTCATTGGAACGCACAAGAGTTTGCAACCCGATAGTTCACCTTTACATCGGTAAGTATTTTTACATTTTGCTTACTAAAGTCATTGAAGGTATTGGTCTATTCCCCAAACTACGAAGAGTAGGGTCAGGAGAGTCAATTAGGAGTCAGCTAGTTACAGTCAAATAAAGAGTCAAGTAGGGTCAGGCGGGGAGTCAAAACGTCAGTTACACAGAGTTACAGAGTCAGGTACAGAAGCTGCGGAGTCATCTAGAGAACGTTCTAGACCAGGGGTAAGTAGAGTAGCGAGGTACTCTGCCTGTCACAAAGTCAGTTACAAAGTCAGTTACAAAGTCAGTTACAAATCCAGTTACGAAGTTAGTAGACAGGCAAGTAGGCAGACGTAGAGACAAGTAGACATTAGAAAGTAGAAAGTACAGCGACACTACAGCGAAGGGCGAGAGGTTCTATTCTATAGATCTACTCAAAAAGCGCCGCCAACTGTCTCAAGTCGCTAAGGACGATCCTGTTGTTGGCGATCAACTCAATTGGGGCGTCTGCTGCTGCAGTAGGCGGCTTCGTCATACAAGAAGGAGACTCTGCCTCCGGATCTGGAAGATGCGTGGTCAAGTACTTGCTCAGAACCGATCTGTCCAAGTAAATGCCATTCCAGCCGGCCTTGACGGCGCCCAAAAAGTCGTTTTCGTGGCCATCGCCCACATGCCAGCAGTTTTCCAAGTAGGCGATTCTGCCCTGCTTGTCGACAGCCCCCACGGTCTGGGCGATCTGCGAGTTGGCCACCACGTCGAAGAACTTGCGGGACGGCTTCTCGTGGTCTACGTCGTACGAGAGGTAGATCTGGTCAAAGTAGTCTTTAAGCCCAAGACTGGCAAGAACGTCCAAAGCCCTTGAGTCCGAGTTGCTCGACACCACCATGCGGATGCCCTTAGCCTGGAGCGCCTCGAGCGCCGGCACCACGTCCTCATACAAGGCGTAGGCCTCTCCAGAAGCAAATCTGTGCACGAGCGCTTCACATAACTGGGCCGACTGGCGGTCCGCCGAGAAATGCGGCAACCCAAAGAGTTCTACGATGAGTTCCAGCCACCAGTGGTTGGGGTCGGCGATCTGGGCCGTTCCCTTGCCGTAATTGGGGTATTTTTCAAGTAGTTTGCGGTGGAGATGGGGGAATTTCATCTGGATTTCGTCCACGCTGGTGTTGACGCCGAACTGCGACGCCACCTCGTAGTACTGCTCGGCCACCGGCTTCTTGGGCACATATAACGTGCCAAAAGCGTCGAACGACAAGAAGTTGGGCCGAGGAAAAACCGTATTGGTGTCTCTGATTTTGCGGGTGTTGTCGAACTTGAAGGGGTCCGAAATCAACGGCGACGTGATGTAGGCGGCGTGCCGGACCAGCCTCAAATTGGGGCCTCTGGCGACCCGGGAGCAACAAAACATCGGATTTAAGATAGTGAAAAAAGCGATAAGCTCACCGACATTTGTCGTGGTGATTTTTCAGTAAGTCGTTTGTAGGTCATATATAGCTACATACTAGCCCAAGAGCACCTCCCAGCCCCATTCCTTCATGATGGAGCTCCAGTGGATTTTGCTGTAGATACCACCAGTGATATCGTCGAGCGAGCCGCCCTGGTCGCTGGAGATGGCCGCCATCAACCCGCTCATCTGGGACGAGATGTCGCGGAGTTTCTCGCGGTCGGTTCCCGTGGGAATGAAGGCCTCGTCTTTGTTGGAGTGGTGCTTCTGGCGAACGTAGACATCTTTCCGCTTCCACACCTCTTTGACCACCTCGAACGCCCGGTCCACATTGCCGATCCACAACTTCTTCGAGAGCACCTCCCAGCGCTGCGCACACCACTCTCTTTCCTCGGTGGGCTCGGCCTCACACGAGGCCACAAGTAACGGGAAAATATGGGTGGTGTACGTAGCCGATGTGGTGGGGATCGACGCAAGCAAGATGAAGATCTTCTCTGCCAACTGGTGTGACGTCATTGAAGGAATCTCTGGCACACTTTGATGCAAATAAAGAAGTGCCGAGTACCGGTAGGCTTCAGCGGTAGCAATGCAAGACGAGAGGTCCGAGGTGTCGGTCTCGCCGTATCCGACATTGGCCTGCGACTGTTCCATCATCAGCGCAGAGATCGTCGGCTTCCATGACAACAATTGCTGTCTAAACTGAGTGGCAGCCGTGATGGTAGATAACGAATTTCTGGCGTGAGTGGGCTTGACGTTGGGGTCCTTGCTCCGGTCCCGCCGCACCTTGCCGACCATAGCGGCAATTCTGCCCATGATCGAGAACAAAGACTGGCCACATCCCAAGAGCGGGTCCACTTGATCGTAGTTGAACGAAAAACTGTCAAACGTCTCGAAGAAGTTGACCCCTCTGTTCACGCTGGATGCATCCACACTGGCATATGTCGACTCGCTGGACTCGGAAACAAGCCCAGGAGACTTGCCATCGTGTTTGTCCCCAATCAATGTTTGTATTTTGTTACCGGCGGCCTCCTTCTTTTGGTCATGAATAATGCTGGTGATGGACGCCACAAGATCAATGCCCTTCTCGTCGGCGTTGGAGTCGGTCGTCATCTGCGCAAGCACCTCGAAGTAGATCCAAATGCTAAAGAGAAATTGGGTGGACTTGGGAATTTCAAGCGGCTTTTCGGCTTTGGATGAACCATTGTCGGTATCTGGCTCTGGAGAGAGTAAGTTATCCCATTCCGAGTCTTCAACAAGAACGAGTTTTTTACGGAGTTCGGTCTTTTTAGTCACTACCAAGGTCCCATATTCCTCAGTGGCCTCGGGACTCTTAATGGCCAACTTCCTCTTATGAGCCAACGATTTCCGGCTATCTTTGAGCAACGCAAGCACCTTCAGGATCATGGTTCTGGCGCCTTTCAAATGGGCAATTCCGCTGGAAACATGCTTGTCCCACGATTCACTGACAGCCAAGTTCAAACAAATAGCAATGGCCACATCAGCAGGAAGCTGCGTGCTCAAGTCGTCGTTGGGGTCGATTTTTGAGAGCCCACTGGCGAGTTCTAATATACATTTTTTCATGTGAATGTAACCTTTCGCTCGAAGGTTATCTTTATTGACAGCAAACTCCTCGTTTCCTGCCAAGTGGAAGAGCGTGAGAGCTGCCAAAGAGTTGTAGAGACACGAGTAGTCGTAGGCGAGCGGCAATACCAAGCGTCTCCAGGGGTTTTCGTACGGGCCTGTTTTCACAGAGAGAATCTCCGACGTATACTGGGCGTAGAGCCCGAGAATCTGCTGCTTCTCCGACATCTGGACCAACGACTGGTTGGAGCTGGACGTGCTGTAGGGCGTGGCGCTGTGCGAGATGTTGGGCGACAACGCCAGGCTGCCCTTTTCGTTTGCCAGCGACAGCGACTCATGGCCCGAGGTGATCGCCTGGGCCTCGAGGCTCGAGTGCCACTTGGGAGTGGCTGCCGGGACCTCGTAGGGGTCGTGCTGCGGCCCGGTCTGCAACGTGAGTGGAGACAACGGGATGTTGAGCTTGAACCCTTCGTCTGGGAGCCCGGAAGTGTTGAAGTCTTCCTCGTGGCCGAATGCAGAGTTGATGAGCGCCGAGAGACTGGGGCTCAAGTGGATGTTGAAGTCCAGATGCGGCGACGACATGGCGTTTTTCACCTGGACGTCTTTGGCATGCAATTTCAAGTCGCCGTTGGTCATGGGCGATTTGACTGGCACTGCCGGCGACAAGAAGTCGGACAACGACGGCGAGAACGAGTTGATGGTGGGGCTCGGGTGCGAGAAGGTGTTTCTACGGTGGTGCTCGGGTGCTGGCGACCGGTTGATTTCGTCGATGGCGGCCTCTGCCAACGAGTTCAACGAGCCGGCCGACGCCTCGCGGTGGAGCCCCGTGGCGCTGTAGGAGCGGCTCATGTGGGTTCTCGGGTCCAGGTGGTGGTCCGAGTGGCTGTAGCTTCGCTTCATGCGCTTGAAACCCGGACTTTTGCCGTCCATGTGCAACGACGAGTCGCCCAAGTTAGCCAAGAGCCTGGTGTTGTTCTTGGAGTGGTCGGAGTGCCGGTTATGCAAGTATGCCGAGGGGTTGATGCCCTCTTCGATGAGAGCGTTCTCTCGCTTGATATCTCGGATGGATTTGCCGGTCACCGACAACGAAGCCAACTCGAGATGCTTGCGGAACGACGTCGGCGACCGTCCGGAGGCACTGCTGGCGGCCAGATCATGCGAGCGGGCCTGCGACATTGCTGTCGAGCTCATGGGCGTCGACTCGCCCACCGACATTGGTGACTCGGTTGTGTCGTTGAACAGCCGCCATTTGAACTTGGTGGCATACCCACCGCACACAATGTCCTTCTTGAGGCACTTCAAGCACGCCGGCTTGGTCTCATCACACTTGAGGCGTTTTTTCTTGCAGGTCAAGCAGCCATTCCGGGACTTGGACGACTTCTTTTTAATGCTAGCGTCAGAATGGTGGACCGTCCTTGTAGTACTGGCAGATTCAGACATCTATCTACCATGGAGCAAGATCAAAGGTACAGAAAAATCAGATTCAACCTTATAACAGCAAAATATTCCATTAAAGGCTTCAGATTTTCTCCAAAAACTGATAAGATAACGGTGAAAATTGTGGGAGACTTTTGACGGGTGAAAAATTCGGGAAATCTATTCCTAATTGGGAAAGCTATCAATCTATTTATCCGAGCCATTTCTTACAATTGGAAGCATCCAGCCGCCAACTTGAACTTGTATGTGCAGTTAACCCCCGCGATGTGGCCCGGGGCGTCATGCAGATCGGCCGTGTTGTAGTCGTGTTTGATGTGCAGGTTTTTTTTGGTGGTGTCGTCAAAGCTGTCCGACTTGGTCACGTACCGCACCCACGGGAACGTGGTGTACTTCATCTGGTCCTCCTCCACCTTGAGGAAGTTGAGCTTGAGCCCCGAGTACGAGAGCATCGGGATGTTATAGCTCATTTTGATGTGATTAAATGTATCGAGGCCCTTGAGCAGCTGCTGGATCTGCTGCACCAGCGTCTGGCCCTTGCCGTTGACCCCGTAGTACTTGTCGAGCTCGCGCTTGGCCTCCTCGTTGTCGTCGTACTCGGCGGCCGGCTCGGCCCGCCCCACATGATTGTGGAGGGTGCTGGCGATGTCCTGCGGCGTGAGCCGGTCGATCTGGTCGCTGATCTGGAGCTCCGCCATCATCTTGACCGACTGCTGGCGGCCGGCAATGTTCTCGATGGTCCACACCACCTCGGAGCTGTCGACCTTGTAGTTGACGTTGCCTAGCTCACACTTGTACTTGAGGTCGTCTTCGCCGCCATCAATCACAAAAAGAAGCGGGTTGATGGGGAGCTTGACAATGAGGTTCTTGCAGTGCAACCGCTTCTTGAAGTTGGTGGTCAAAATGCACATGATCTGGAGCTTGCGGTCCAGCTTGACGATTCGATAGGTGGGCTTGATCATTATGAGGGGGAGCCGTCGCCGCTGGCGCTGCTGCTCCACGTGGTAGCTCATCAACATGAACTTGTCGTCCGGCGGAATGAACCGGAGAAGATTGTCCTTATACACCGAGTCCAACTGCACCGACTGGTGGAACTGGATATTTCGGAACGGAATATGCTTGCGTTTGGGCTTGTCGCCATGCTCTGCGTCGACGCTCAGCTCGTCGAGAAGCTCGTCCTCGTTGTCGGAGGCCTCGAGTGTGAGCTGGTTGCCCTGGCGGGCGGAAGCGTCGGCCTCGTGGTCGTCGACGTCTTCGTTCTGGATCGACGACATGCGGTTCTCGTTGAACCCTAATATACACACGGGCATCCCCGACAAGTAGCACTTGACGAAGCAGCGGCCGTAGACCTCGTTGCGTACGATGGCCTGGGACTCCAAGTCGTAGAGGAAATAGCAGTCCTCGATCATGTCGATGTAAATCTCGTTTTTGGTGTAGGAAATGCCCTTGGGCCGCCAGTTGATGGCCGAGCTGGACGACCGCAAGATCGACGAGTTGACCACCTCCATATCTTTGGCGAGCACCTCAGCGTTGATGGCCTGGTTGTGGGTGGACCGCACGCTGTCAAGCTGGGACTTTTCCCGGTTTTTCTTGGTCTTCTTCTTCTGCTGGCGGCGGTGCGTCTTGTACTGCGCCACCAAGTCCTCGGAGCTCGAGGAGTCCGAGTCGTAGTCGGTTTTGGCCGCCGTCGGCATGTTGGGCGAGATCTTGATGTACTCCTTCAAGATGTTGTAGTCGGTGTTCTGCGGGAGCCCGAGGTCCATGCACTCGTCCAACAACTCGTAGATGAAGTAGATGTTGTCGACAATGGTGTCCTTGTCCAAGAGCGAAAGGTAATGCCCAAGCACATTGACGAAATTCTGGAGGAAAAGCACCATTTCCATGGCGTCGATGTTGCGCCGCGTCACCACCATGACCACGATGCCGTTGGGCTGGAGCAAGTAGATGTAGTTGGTGCCATTGATGTGCAAAAACGGCGTTCGCTGGTGAGCCTCGAGCCGCTTATATTCGTGGTCGAAAGCGTCGATGACCTGCCGCCCCGCCGCCGTGCCGTAGTACGACCGGTGGAGGAGGATCTCGCTGGCGGCGTACGGCACCTCGAGGTCCGGGCTCGAGAGAATGTACAACCCGGAAACCATCTCACTGAAAAGTCTCACTCGATGTCCAAGAACCTTACGGCGCTCTCCCGGGACGTGGTGCGGGCGCACTTGGCGCAGCTCAACCGCGAGGTCGGCCGCCCGCTCTGGCGCCTCCGCGACGACGGCTCGGCGCTCGAGGCGGACTACTCCTTCAAAAACTTCATCACTACTTGGGACTTTCTTCTCGATGTGGCCAAGCTGGCCCACCACGCCCGCCACCACCCCACCATCACCACCACCTACAACAAGGTCAGCCTCGTGTTGACCACCCACGACCTCGGCAACCAGGTCTCGGCCCAGGACGTGCTGCTTGCGGAGTTGATCCAGTTGGACTACCTCCAGAAGTATAAGAACCCGCAGAACACCTCGGAGATGAAGCGGTTGATCGCCGACGTCAAGGGCCAGAGCACACTCCTGCAGGCATCCAAGTTGGTCGAGAGCCTCATGGCGGTCGACAAGAATAAGCATAATTGACCTAGCATAATGGTATAAAGGCCATCGCCAGCATTTTTTCGCCATGAATCTCTTTCTTGTTGTTTCGGTGGCTGCTGCCGCTGTCGTCCGGCTCGGCGACGTGCAGGACCCGCCGGCGTACCAGCGCTGGCTCCAGGACGTCACCGACGCCGCCGTCTACATCAACTCCACCGCCAGAGCCGCCCAGGACTTGGCTGACTTCCGGGCCATCTACGAGCCCGACACCGCCATGTTGTACATGGCCAGCGCCGACGCGGTGGCCGTGCTCGACGGCGACACCCCGGCGGCGGGCTACACCCGCATGAGCTTCGCTGGGGCCCGCCACAGCGTCTCGAGTACTTTCAGTGCTGACGGGCCCGTGCTCGACAACACGCACGCCAGCCAGACCAACTCGCTCTCGTTGGGCTACAGCGTGCTGGTGGGCGCCAAATTGGCCTACACCTACGGGCTCCGGTTTCTCATGGCGTTCACCTTCGCCACAGAGCATGACTTGGAGGTGGGCCTCTCCCGGTCGTCGTCCATCACCTGCGACGTGCTCGCGGGCGACCTGGTCCAGGTGCGCTTCGAGACCCGGGTCGAGACGTTGGAGATCGAGGTGTGCGGCGTGGACCTCGAATCCGACTGGCTCGGCTACAAGTCCGAGCGGCTCGGCGACTGCTCCACGGTGCAGTTGGAGACGGGCTTTAGCGAGCGGGCCACCTGCGTGACCGGCAAAACAATCTAGATTATGTATTATGTCTATTATACAGTATGGCGAGCCTTCTTGGCAGTACAGTAAGCGTCGCTCACCTCGTACGGCTCGTAGGTACCCTCTCTATTGACGAGAATCTTGTGCTCGTCCTCCCAAATGTCCTTGAGCACAAACTGCTCGACGCCGTGGTCCTTGGCGCCCCGGATCTTCTTGTGGTTTGAGGCATCTGTGTACCGTTCGTATTTGACCGTGAACGGCGGCGTGCCCTTGAAGCTGAAGGTGATCTCCGCCATCTCGCCCTGGTGGATGTCCTCGATGATGATGTCACCCTCGTTGATTTCCACCGACGGAAGATCGTGGATTTTAATCTCCAAGTCCAGCGCTTGGGGCTCCGTGAAGTTGACCATGCACTGATTGGCGGACGAGTCGGCAAGCGCCAACACCCGCATCACCCCGGCTTCACTAGTCAACCGGCGGAACTGCTCGCTGGACTTGGCGCTGTGCTGGTTGCCGTTGAAATCGTAAAAGAGTCGGAACGGGCCGTTTCCGTCCAAGTCGTAGCCCACATGATCCCCGACACACAAGTACTGCTTGCCGCCAATGGACTTGGTGATGTTGGGCGCGCCCGTCACCGTCAAGACCACGTCGTTGGAGGCGGTGTACTTCTTGTGGCACCCATTTGCATCTGTAACCCCGGTGACGGTGAACTGGTACTCGCCCAACTTCATGTGCGCCGCGTCCAAAGCCCGGTTCAAGTTAAGGAAGCCCAGCGTCACATCGGTGAACGTCACGGTCCGGACCTTGGACTCGTGCTCCATGGTGACATTGACAGAAAATGGGAATTTGCCGGTCAACTTGAGCGGAACCTGCTTGATCTCGTCGAGCGCCGTGCCGAGCGCCGCCTCACACACCTGGACGGCGTAGTTGTCCTCGAAGCGTGCCTCGGGCGACCCGAACACCTCGTACGAGATTCTCGGTAACACCTGTTTGGAGTTGATTCGCTGCATAGCGTATTTTGTATAGAGCGAATCGAATATGCCCGTGAACGAGTGCAAGTAAACACCCGCATTCAGCGTAGGCAACGCGATGGTCACCTGGTTCTTCTCGATAGCCATGGACCGGGGCTCTGACCGGCCGCTGGGGAACTGGATTGTGTACTCGACATTGAATGGGGCTTTTCCAATCAAGTTCAAGGTAAGTTCCCTCGTGCATCCGTGGCAGCCCGACTTGAGTTCCAACAGGTTGTCGACGGACGCGATGACCGAGTTCAGGTGCACCTTCAAGGACGGCTTGGGATAGTACGAAACTACTACCGTTCTTTCTGCGTTAGCGATGGTTCCAAAACAGGCGCTGTTTTTGAACCCCACCAACTTGTAGGTCCCAGCTTCCGAGACCTTGAGGTTGCCGGCGCCCTTCCACATGCGCTTGTGGGTGGCGCCCGCGAGGTCCGTCAACTCGTACTCGATGACGTCGTTGGCGGATCTGCCAATGGACGACACCACCAGCAACGCGATCTCGTGCGAGCTGCCCTCGACAATGGTCACCTTGGACGTGGACGACTCGAAAGACACCTGCGGAATGTCGCTGCGGGCGTAGATCTCCACCGACTCCTGCGAGTCGAATTCGGCCGCACATCCGCTGGTATCGACAATGTCCTTGATACCAACGGTGTATCTGCCGCCCTTCAACTCGGGCGTGTTGATGACGAACTGGTCGCTCGTTACCTGCACCGAATGGCGCACCACCTCCTTGTTGTTGTCGTCGACAATGTTGTAGGTCAAGTCGAACGGAGGATTGCCGCTCAAGTACACTGGCACCGCCACCTGTCCGCCCTTGCACACGGTATATCTACGGGTGTAAGAGTCGGGCGAGCCCTGGAAGAACGACGCCTTGGACCGCTGCTTGAAGTAGGTGGAGTAGGTGTGCTTTTCCTGGTCCAACTGGATGGCATGGTCATTATAGTTGCCATCCCGCAACGTCTTGAACACGATCGAGTAGCTACCTTCGCCCGGCGGCTTGTAGTCGTACTTGAGCAGGTGCCCGTTGCTGTGGAGCTGGCGGAGCGTGCTGCCCTGGCGGTTGAACACCGGTTTCATGGCACCGTTGACGTTGCGGAAAACCGTGTACTCGACGAGGAATGGCGGCGCTCCCACAAGATCAAAGTGGAAGTTGTAGCCCGTGGTGCCCACACACTTGTCGACGATCGACTCGGCACGAATGGCCACCGACGGCGGCTCCACCAATTTGACGGTGATGGTGTGCGGCGTTATAGAGCAGGGACACTTGCCGCCAGCGATCTCGAGCAACTGGTACTGGCCCGCGCGCTCGACCTGGAACCCGGCGTCATAGTCCTGCTGGGACGTGAACGTCTGGGTGAAGTTGTACGAGGCGAGCGGGTCCGAAGGGCTGGTGTAGCCGATGAGCGCCGTGAGCGGGAACTGCTGGTACAAGCTGCCGAGCGCATGGAGCTTCAAGAGCTTGGCCGAGCCCACGAGAAGCTGCGACTGCGGTGCCGGGTCCTGGAGCCGCACCACCGGCTTGTTGAGCACGGTCAAGTCGAACCGCACGTCTGGCGAGTCGGACGACGGATTGTACTTTTTGAAGTTGCCGTGGGAGTCCGACACCTGCATGAGCTGGAACTCCAAGACCCCCGACAGCCCCGTCTGGAGGATCTGCGGGTTCTTCAAGAGCTCCTGCTCGAGGATGTTGCGGGTGATGCGGTGAGAGTGGTAGTCGGTGAAGTTGCCAGACTCGGTCGCTAGCACCTTAATTTTGAGAAGACCGGCGTCCTTGCCGGCAAAGCGCCGCAAGAACGTGAGCGTCAACGGCGAGCTGCCGTGCATGGCCACCAACGGGAGCTTGAAGTCGTAGAAAACGTCCTCAGGCGTCGTCCCCACACACACATACCCATTTTCGGTGGGGCCGGTGAACTTGGCCGAAGGACAGGCCGCAAACGAGAAGGTCTTGAGCACGTGGCGCACCGACGTGCCAGTGCGGTCGCGGATCTTCGACACCTTGTAGGTGCCCGGCTCGTACAACGGCAACTCTACGTAGAAGATTTCGTCCTGCGAGTGGTACTTGGGGTGCTTTTTGAGGTGGGACAAGTCCCTGCGCTGCAAGCGCGCGAGCTCAGCAGTGCCGAACGTCACCGTCGACACCTTGTTTGCGGTGGAGACGTGCTGGAGCTCGACGGAGCCCACCTCGGAGGTCATGTTGAACTCCATCGGCACATAGATGGGGCTGCGGGCCGCGTCCTGGCACACGCCACCCATGTCGAACACATTGAAGCGCGCCAACGAGTCCGGGAGGTAGTTGAGGGTGTAGCGGCCGCGGATGTGGGAGTCGACGTCCAAGACCTTATTTAGGTTGACAGCGTCGCCGTCAAGCGTGAGCTCGCGGTGCTGGTTCAAGTACCCCCAGAGCGGCGCCACGAGCGCCACGGAGCCCGAGATGTCGAGGCGCCGGAGGAGCACCACGTTCAACAAATTGAAGGTGACGGTCAAGATCAAGGTCACGAGCGGTGAAAACACAAGATACGGCACATTGAGCACCGGGAGCAGCCAGAGAAACACGCCGTCGACGAGCGAGTACTTGACGAGGAACGCCAAGCGGCCCACGCTGTGCGCGGCGTCGGCGTCGACGGAAACAACGTCGTAGACCTTCCAAGCCTGGATCAACACGAACACCGAGATCAAAAAAAGCCGCTGGAACGCCTCGTCCGCCACGTGCGTGGGGATGAGCGGCTCGGCGCCCGCCGGTGGCGGCTCGGGGATGTGCTGCGGGCGGTCGTCTATTCGGACCCTTTTCTTTTCCATCGGGTTACCAAACAAATATTTCACTACCAAACAAACATTTCAATGCGAAGACTATATTACAGTATATACGTTAGATAGATTAGATAGTAGCCCACTGGCCGTGGGTCTTGCGCTGCACCACCTTGACCACCGGGAGGTCCCAGCCGAGCGACCCGGTGCCGACGTTGGCGCCGAACCGGGGAATCACGTAGGCCTCCCGCTCGGTCGAAGAGATGTTCTTGGGGGCATATTTGTTGCCCAACGGCTTCGAGTAGGTGAGGAGCGGCGTGCCGCGGGCGATGTTGGCGAGCTGCTTGCCGCTGATGTCCACGAGCGTCTTCATGCGGGTCTTGGGCGCCCGGTCACTCTTGGCGTTGGCGTTGAGAAGCTGGTACACCACGAAGTCCGGCGGCACGGCGCCCGTCGTCGTGAGCACAGAACTGGGGTGGATGTAGGCGTGCCCGTCGGCCGTCTTGGTCGACCACACCGTAGTGTAGGGGATGTTGATGATGCTGGCGTTTTTGGGCACCTCGACGTCGCTGGAAACGATGTCGGACCGAATGGCCACCTGGTCGATGAACCCCGAGGCGATCATCTGCTTGAGGCTCTGCACCTGCTTGGTGCTTGGCACCGCCAACTTCATCTCGGCCTGCTGGAGACTCGACGCGATGCTGTCGGCCTTGCTGTTGGCAGCCACAATGTGCGAGAGTTGCTGGCGGAGCTGCACGATCTCGTTCATGATCTTGCCCCGGAGGAAGTTGGCGCTGAGGAAGTCGCCCTGGCCGTCTTTGGGGGCGTGGTCGTAGGCACAAACCGCCGAAAGAAGCATCAAGGCGTCGCTGGTTTTGCTGAGCTTCGAGAACACCGCCCGTGACCGTCTGAGCTGGCCCATGGCCCCCTCGGACTTGTCGTCGCTGTTGGCGATCTCCTGCTCGCCAATGAACGGGTCGCCCACCGAAAGCGCCGACACCAACGCAATCACGTAGGGCAAGCACCCCTTCTGGTTGCCCACAATCAAGATCTTGGCGAACCGGGGGCTCAACGGGAACAACGACATCGACTTGCCAAGAGCGGTGATCTTGTGGTTCTCGTCCAAGGCCCCGAGAATCGCCAATACCTGTTCGGCCTTGACCAACGACTTCTTGGGAGGAGCCGACGGGAACGGGAAGTTGGCGATCTGGTCGATGCCCATGCTCTTCATCGACAACACCGTGGCCTCCACGGGCATCCGCAAGATCTCGGGATCGCTGAACTGGTTGAAGTAGTCCTCGTAAATGGCAGACGAGAACAACCGGTAGCAGTGGCCTGGGCCCGTTCTTCCGGCTCTACCGGCTCTCTGGCCGGCGGAAGCCTTCGACACCCAGTCGACCTCGAAAGACTGCACGTCGGTCTCTTTATTGTACTTTCTTTCCTTGGATCTGCCACAGTCAACCACATAGCGGATTCCTGGGATGGTCAACGAGGTCTCGGGCCCGTTCGGGGCCCCCACCCCCCCCCCGCCGGCCCTTGGGGGGGGGGGCAACCCACGCAGGGGGGGGGTTTTAGGCAGCCAAGAGGACAAACGG
>JAQRFW010000051.1:19487-72561 GCA_039762375.1 Keqinozyma sinolaborantium | reverse complement strand
TGGGGGTCCTGGCGTGGGGGTCCAGCTTAAGCCTGCTTGGCCCGCTTGGCCTCAGCCTCCGCCTCGGTCTCGGCTGGCCGCGGGGCGGGCGCGGGCGCCGCCCAAAACCGCCAAGCCGGCGCCGTTGGCCGATTCGTTCCACGAGGACGAGGTCATCGAAGAGAAGTTCAAGTCGGGCATCCACTACCAGAAGCACCGGGAGTACAAGAAGGCCCAGAAGAAGAAAAAGGCCAAGCAGGGCAAGAAAAGATTTTAGAAATGCAAGCTGTTACGGAGGGTGTAGTGTAGAGTGCGGTGGGGTGAGTGAGTGAGTGAGTCAGTCAGTGTGGAGTGCAGATAGGTATGACAGGTGCCCCAGAGTGACGCTTATCGGTTGCCTGCGCACGACCCATCTATATTGTGTTTGATTTTTTGCGATGAGGTAGCCATGTCCAAGAGAAAAGCCGAAGAACAGAGCGTCGACGCCAAGCGCCCCAAGGTCCTGGGCGACAAGAAGCACAAGGACAAGAAGGACAAGAAGGAAAAGAAGCACAAGGACAAAAAGGATAAGAAGGACAAGAAGGACAAGAAAGACAAGAAGCTGAAAAAAGACAAGAAGCTGGAAAAAGACAACAAGCCCGAAGTGACCGAGGCCGCCGAGGCTGTGGACCTCCCCAAGCCCACGCAGGTTGAGATCGACCAATTCATCAAGGAAAACAACGTGCACATCGAAAACCTGTCGGAATTGGCCCCAATTTTGTCGTTCAGCCAGATCAAGCTCGAGTCCCATTTGCTCAAAAAACTCGGCAAGTTCGACAAGCCCACCCCGATCCAGTCGGTCGCATGGCCCTACCTCTTGAACCTGAAGGACGCCATCGGTGTTGCAGAGACCGGGTCCGGTAAAACTTACGCATTCGGCGTGCCAGCCTTGGACGCCCTCTTACGCAACCCCACCAAGGACTTGAAGGTGTTGTGTGTGTCGCCCACCAGAGAGTTGGCCTCGCAGATCTACGACAACTTGCAGGAGCTCACCAAGGACACCTACATAAAATCGGTGTGTGTTTACGGTGGAGTGTCCAAGCAGGACCAAATCGACAAGATGAAAGACACCAACATCGTGATCGCCACACCCGGCAGATTGTTGGACTTGCTCACCGACGGCTTTGTCGACTTGTCCAACGTGAACTACTTGGTGTTGGACGAGGCCGACAGAATGTTGGACCAGGGTTTCGAGAAAGACATCACTGCCATCATCTCCAAGGTGCCTGCCTCCAGACAAACGTTGATGTTCACGGCCACGTGGCCCATCGAGGTGCAGAAGCTCGCCATGAAGTTCATGAAGGACCCGGTCAAGATCAAGCTTGGTGAGGACACCGACGAGTTGATTGCCAATAAGAGAATCCAGCAAATCGTCGAGGTCATCGACCCCAGAGACAAGGAGAGAAAGATCGTCAACTTGCTCAACAAGTACACCAAGGAGCACGACAAGATCTTGATCTTTGCCTTGTATAAGAAGGAAGCGGTCCGGATCGAAAACCTGTTGAAATACAAAGGGTTCGACATTGCGTCGATCCACGGTGATTTGAACCAGAACCAGAGAACCAAAGCGCTCAGCGACTTCAAGCAGGGCAAGTCGCAGATTCTACTTGCTACGGATGTGGCCGCCAGAGGCTTGGATATTCCCAATGTCACCTTGGTGATAAACATGACGTTTCCGTTGACCATCGAGGACTACGTTCACCGGATCGGAAGAACCGGCAGAGCGGGAAAGACCGGAATCTCCCACACGTTGTTCACGGAGCACGAGAAGCACTTGAGTGGCGCTTTATGCAACATTCTTAGATCGGCCGACATGCCGGTTCCCGAAGACCTCTTGAAATTCGGCGGCCACACCAAAAAGAAGGCCCACTCGGCCTACGGCGCCTTCTTCAAGGATGTGGACATGACCAAGACCGCTAAGAAAATTAAGTTCGACTAATGTAATATACACTGTAGCTGCAAAAATGTCGTCTGACATTCTGACACTCTGGTCAAGTGCGAAATCAGTTGATCTGAAAAATTCAAATTCATGAAGGCGTCGATGTTGATAGTGGCGTTGGCCCAATTTGCGGTGTTCGTGAGCGCTGTGTTGTCGCCGGACTTCACGCCGTTCTACTCGTCGGACTTCTGCTACCAAACCATCACTTCCAAGTGTAACACCACTTTTTCGTACATCGACGACATTAATCAGCACATTTTTCCGGTGCTAGAGAAGGCCGTCCGCACGTCCTACTTCAAGTACTTCAAGATCAACTTCGACAAGCAATGCAAGTTCTGGAAGGACGAGCATTTCTGCTCTTCCGAGAGCTGTGCGGTCGAGATTCTTCCGCAGCTGGAAATTCCATGGCATGAGGACGGCCTTTTGAGCGACCGCAAGCCCGACTCGTACGTCCACGGGCAGCCGGAGAACTCGTCGTGCGAGGACCTCGACTACTGCGACTTGGACGACGAAGAGCACACCGACGTCATCGATCTTATCGACAATCCCGAGAGATTCACTGGCTACGGCGGAAAACAGGCCCACAACATCTGGGGCTCCATCTACAACGAGAACTGCTTTGCCGCGGGCGACCAGGACTCGTGCGAGGGCCAGCAGCTCTTCTACCGGCTCTTGTCGGGCATGCACTCGTCCATTTCCACCCATTTAAGTAACGAGTACATTCCGCCCACCGGTGGCGACGCCGTGCCCAACCTCAAGTTGTTCATGGAGCGTGTCGGCGAATTCAACGACAGGCTCGCCAACATCTATTTCAACTACGGCCTCTTGTCGCAGGCGGTGTCGAAGTTGTTCGCCAAGTACCCGGTGCTCGACTACATCAAGACGCCGGACTTGATCGGCAACACCGACGACTACGACGCCATTTTCGGCGAGTTGTTGGATCTCGTCAACCAGAACACCATTTTCGACCCCAAGGTGTTCAACATCGACGAGGAATTAAAGAACGACTTCAGAACCAAGTTCAGAAACATCAGCTCCATCATGGACTGCGTGGGCTGCGACCGGTGCCGCATGTGGGGCAAGTTGCAGACCATCGGCTACGGCACGGCCCTCAAGATCTTGTTCGAGGACACCGCCACCAACAGCTTGCAGTTCCGCAAGATCGAAGTGGTGTCGTTGATCAACACGTTTGACCGGTTGTCCAAGTCGATCAACGCCGTCAACAACTTCAAGAAGATGTACTTAGAGCACCTTCTGGAGGTGGAGCAGGGCATGGTGCAGCCGGGCGAGTTCGACAAGATCAACAACGAGTTCCAGTTCCCTTTCATGGCCAACTCCAATGTGTACAAGTCTAAAATCAACGACAAGTTGAAGTCTGCGGCCCAGGTCCAGACCCAAAAAGAGAAGCTCTCGGCGCAGGAGGAGGCCAAGGTCCCAGCGACCGAGCCGACCCTCAAGTCGGAGTTCCAAAAGTCCTTGAACGAGGTGTTGGACGCCTTCAAGTTTGTGATGAAGTCGTACCAGCAGTTCCCCACCACGGTGTTCAAGGTGGGGTTGTTCAAGATCACCCAGATGTGGAACAAGTTTATTGGGTTGGAGCGGTTCCAGTACTATGACGAGAGCAGCTACAACTTCATTGGATAATGTAAATATGATAGACGACTACAATTGTTAAGTAACCATGTATTATTTCCGAACCTATTTAGAACAAGACTGCAGCCAAACCAGCTAAACCGACAGCACCGTAAACCACGTTGTTTTGGGCGGCACCAGCGTCGAAGGTGGACACTTGTGGGGCCAAGGTGGTGGAGTTGTGCTTGGAGTAGTAGGTGGATTGCAAAGTGGCGGTAGCCTGGACGTTGGTGGATGCAGTGACGGTTGGGGTGGTGGTGATGTCGACGTATTGGACAGGCTCGCTGCTGGCAACTGGAGCTGGAGCTGGAGCTGGGGCCTTAGAAATTGGGGCTGGAGCTGGAGCTGGAGCTTGCGAGGTTGGGGCAGGAGCTGGAGCTGGAGCCTTGGTAGTAGGGGCTGGAGCTGGAGCTGGGGCCTGAGAGGTAGGAGCTGGAGCAGGAGCTGGAGCTGGGGTGGTAGGAGCTGGAGCAGGAGCTGGAGCAGTGGTGGTCTCGACAGGGCACACAGTGGTGTAGACAGTCTCGACACCGCCGACAGTGGTGGTCACGACGGTTTGGGTGGAGGCTGGAACTGGCACTGGAGCAACAGACTTCTTCTTCTCGGCAGCCTCTTCGCTGGAGACTGGGCAGAAGGTGGTGTAGATGGTCTCCACGCCCTCAACGGTGGTGGTGACGGTGGAGTGAGTAGAAGCAGGAGCAGAGGTCTCGGCTGGGGCCAAGGTCTTCTTCTCGGAGCACTTGTTGTCAGCACAAGAAGTGATGGTCTTCTCCACGGTGTGGAGGTTGGTCACAGTCGACACAGGCGAAGGCTTGGACTCGACTGGGGCCTTGGACTGGACTGGAGCGACGGTCTTCTCGGTACACTTGTTGTCGGCGCAAGAGGTGATGGTCTTGGAGACAGTGTTGAGGTTGGTGACGGTGGAGAGTTCAGCGACAGACAAGGCAGACAAGGTGGCCAATAATAAGACTTTAGAGTACATTGAAACGAGTGTAGAGGATGGGTATTTGTTCGAATTAGGAATATGGACGGGCTTTTATAGCTGGCCAGCTCGGCCTCCCAACACGAATCGACCGCTGATCTACGCGTATGTCATGCAGCTATTGAGCCTGGACGTACCCCTGATTTCACTTTGGGGTTGAATCGCGCTCAATCGGGCAATGTGCAAACAAATACGGCGCGACTCGCGTTTGACACATTTTTCACTGCGACCCGATTTGGCGTCGCCCGTCTAGTTAAGCATGAGATTCATCTCCCAGTCGCCCACCACCCCGACCCAGTCGTCCTTGGCCAACTTGAGGCGTCTCCGCCTCCAGACTTCGAGCATGATTTGCCGGGCGCCCCAGTAACTTCCGAGATACTGGGCAATGTCTACACCCCATTTCTTGTACCCCAGCTGGAGCTCGGGCGAAATGGCGTCACAGCCCGCTATGAAACCTTGCCAAAACAACGGGATTATCCCCACGTCGTCTTTGACAATAAGCTTTTGAATAGCGTTCAAGTGATCTAAAGTGTTCTCAACCCGGTCTTGGAATTGCTCAGGGCTTATGTTCCGGATTAGACGATCAAAGTAGATGGTCAACGCATTGTAGAACGACACAATGTGGTGGTACGTCACCTCGTGCATCGGACTGTAGAAGTTCTTGTCGTCCTTGACCACCACGTACAACTTCCAGTCGAGCGTCCAGCACAGGAGCTTGTCGTGGAGCTTCTGCACGTCGGCCTCGAAATTCTCGGGGTTGCTGTCCTGGTGCTCGTAGTATATTTTACGCCTCAAAAGCTGCACCGTCTCGCTGAAAAGCGTGATTAACAGCGTCGGCAATCCGTAGAGGGCGTCGGTGGCGAAATTCTCGTTGTGACTCTTGGTGTTGATCAATTTCTTGTTGATGAACAATGGCGTCGGGTTGTTGGCCTTTTCCTCGTCGTTGACGATATAGTTGATTTCGTTCTTCTTGCTGTTGTCCTTGTGTTCGGGGAGGAAATGCTCGCCGTTGACGTCGTATCCCTTCTCGTCGATCAGCTGGAAGTCCACCCGGATGTTCTCGATGTTCAAGCAGGTGGAGTCCTGGATGATTTTGAGCGACGAGAAGATCCGATGCAAGATTCGGGCCTTGGGTGAAAGCTTCTTCTTGGTCCGCATCTTGGTGGCGATCACCCGCCCGCACCACTTGATGTAGAAGTTGGTGTCTTGCATGGTGCCCCACACGAGATCCACCGAAATCATCGACATCACGGCGCACAACACATCCTTATACTTTTCGTTTTTAAGGCACGTCTCGATGCCCTGCTGGGTGTCCAGCGAGCTATCGAGCAACTTGCGGATGAACACCGACGCCTGGTTCCGGAGGCGGATCCCCAAGTTCAAGTAGAATTTCATCGACTCGGAGTTCTTGGGGAACTTCGACTGCAAGTTGAACGCCGACACCGCCAACAACGCATTAAGAAGCGCGTTCTTGGCCGTGGACGTCTTACCAAGCGCACCAAGCTCGCCGATGGCCATCAACGCCCGCGGGAAGTAGATGGTTTTCCACGGCAGCTCGGTGAGCGGAAGCACCGTCATCAAATCGGCGACCTGCGTCACGTAGTAGTTCAACAAGTACCGCGTCAACGGCTCTATCAGGAGCGCCGTCGTCGGGAGCCCCACCATGGACGCAGGCGTGTGCAAGTTGAACCCCAACTTGTGTTCGAGCGGGCTCTGCTGGATGCTCATGATGGACGAGGGCATCTTGGTCACATGTTGCTGCTGGCCCTCCACGAGATCGGTGGAGTCCTGGCCAAGCCCGCTGGGCTGTGTAGATGCATGCAAGTGGATCTCTAGATTTTCGTTAAGTTTATATGGGTTGTCGTAAAAGTAGTTATTATAGTTGGAGTAGTACAAGTGCTGGTTGGTGGGGTCCACGAGGGTGTTGATCTCGGGCTCGGTGGGCGCGAGGTTGGAGGAGGGGCTGGTGTGGGCGCTGGACGGAGGGTTGCGGGATATGGGCCCCGGGTTGTGGTTCTTGTGGAACAAAAGATTCAAGAAATCGTTCTGCCCCGTCTGGTTCAAGCTGTTCAACTGCGTGTACGAGTTTGCGTTGGAGTTGAGCACCGAGTTGCGTCCGGACGACAAGTTGTTCATGAAGTCGAGGAGCTGGGAGTCTCCATTCAAGGCTGCCGCCGTCAAGAGAGCGTCGTCGCGCAACTCGTTGGAAAGCCACAAGTAGTCGTTGGACGCCTGCAAGCCTGAGACCACGACGCTGTCGTCGTCGGCGATCTTGGGCGGGTCGGGCGGCGGCGGCTTGAGGTCGGGCTTTTTGCGGTCTTTGGCCGGGGTTTTGGCGCCCTTGCACCCCGTAAACACGCCGAACGGGCCCAACAGCTTGGTCTTGCCCTCGGAGTACACCATGCGGTCGTCTCCTGAGCCGTGGAGAATCAACAAGTCCCGGTCGATGTCTTCGTAGGTGAGGTACGGCTTGAAATTGAGCTCGTTTTCCCAGTCCACGAACCCCACGACCGACCGGTGCACCAGGCGCTTCTCCTCGTCGTCGTCCTGCTTGTTGGTGTTTTTGAACACCACCAGCGACCCCACCGGGGTGCCGTCGGTTGCGAACCTTGCCAGCGCCAACCAGATCAAATTGATGTCGAACCCCGGACACTCGAGGTTGGACCGCCGGCAGTTCTTGCACCGCGGGCGGGTGAGGTCGCAGCGGACCTTGCGCTGGCGGCACGTAGCGCAGCCGGCGAAGCTCTTGGACCGTTTGGGCTTCATGGCGATGAGATTAAGTAAGCACGGTGGTGCGGTTAGCGCTAGCGCGGGGCCATTGCCGCAAAAAATTACCGCTGCTCCAGGCAATATATTGCCGCGAAAAACCACCAGTCTAGCAACTATACCATGACACTTGCTAAACACTGGGTATACCCCGACGACCTTGTCTTGCTGAACCTCCGCGGCCTCTGCCGGGCCAACCCTGCAATTGCCCTTATTGAGAGCGAAAAGGTGGTGTTCAACCCGAGCACTGACGGAAACTCCAAGGTGATCTTGATCTCGGGCGGTGGGGCCGGCCACGAGCCACTCCACGGGGGCTACGTCGGCGAGAACTTGCTCGACGCCGCCGTCAGCGGGCTGGTGTTTGCCTCGCCGTCCACCAAGCAGATTATGGCGGCGGTGAAGACGAAGGTTGGCGCCAAAGGTGGCTTGATCGTGGTGAAAAACTACACCGGCGACATTTTGCACTTTGGCTTGGTGGTCGAGCGGGCCAAGGGCCTCGGCCTCGACGTGGAGATGTTGGCGGTCACCGACGACGTGGCGGTGGGCCGCGAGCAGAACCAGATGGTCGGCAGAAGAGGGTTGGCGGGCACTGCCATTGTCCACAAGGTTTTGGGGGCCGCCGCGGCCGCTGGCGCCGAGTTGGGCGCCCTCCGCACGTTGGGTGAGGCTGTCAACGCCGGCTTGGTGACGCTCGGCGCCTCGTTGGACCGCACGTCGGTGCCAGGAAAGGCCGAGGAGCTGGAGTTCACCGCCGCCAACGAGGCCGAGCTAGGCTTGGGCATCCACAACGAGCCCGGCGTCAAGATGAGCCCCATCCCCAACATCGATGACTTGGTCAAGGACATGTTCCACAAGTTGCTCTCGCCAGAGGATGCGGACCGCCACTACGTGGACTTTGGCCCGGACGACGACTTTGTGGTGTTGGTCAACAACATCGGCGGCACCTCGTCGTTGGAGCTCTTGGCCATCACCGAGCACGTCGTGCGCAACTTGCCGTTGAAGCAGCGGCCCAAGCGGGTGCTTGTGAGCGACTTTGTCACCTCGCTCAATGCCCCAGGCTTCTCCATCACGCTTTTGAACTTGTCCAGCGTCGACCGCTCCAGCTCGGAGTTCGGCCTGGACGACGTCTTGCGCTTCTTGGACACGCCTACGGACGCCCCAGGCTGGAAGCCCAAGCACTACTCGCTGGAACTCTGGTCCAAGCCTACCGAGGTGGTGGAATCGCCAAACAAGAAGGAGACCGAAATCTCGTCTGACCTCAAGATCGACGGCGCTGCGTTCTCCAAGTCGTTGCAGAAGGCCCTCGCCCGTTTGATCGAGCAGGAGCCAAAAATCACCCACTACGACACCGTGGTTGGCGACGGCGATTGCGGCGAAACCTTGGTTCTGGGCGCAAACGGGATTTTGGACGGCTTGAAATCCGACTACCTCCAGTCCACCATCAACGACCCGGTGGCCACCATGGCCAAGATCACCGAGATCGTAGAGGACAACATGGGTGGTACGTCGGGAGGCATCTACTCCATTTTCCTCACCGCCTTCAGCCACCAGCTCCAGAAGATCAGCGTGTGCGATGTGGAAAATGTGGCTAGTGCCTTACACAAGGCGTTGTACGACGGCCTCTTCAAGTACACCAAGGCCCGCGAGGGTGGAAGAACCCTCGTGGACACGCTCCAGCCGTTCTTGGACACGTTGCAGAAAACTCACGACTTGCAAAAATCGTTGGCGGCTGCAAAAGATGGCTGCGAGAGCACCAAAAAATTGCAGGCCAAATTTGGCAGAGCGAGCTACGTCGACGACAGCGAGTTCCAGGCCGAGGGGGGCATTCCTGATCCGGGCGCCGTGGGGCTCTTGGCCATTATCGAAGGGTATTTATCTTAGTGGGTACCCTGGTGGTTACTATATAAGGGTCTATCAAGTAGTTATTTAGTAAAATGAGCAGTTGTGTGGACATTGACGTCGAAGACTTCAGAGAGGCGATTGTAGTGGGTGGAGGCACCTGCGGGCTAGCAATTTGCGCCAGACTCTGTGAAAATTGTCCAGGGTCCATCTACACTGAGGACGAGCACCAAAGATTCCATTGGCTTAAGCAGAGAGGAAACAATGTCAACCTCGTCAGCCGTAATGTTTCTTCCAAAAGGCGGTTCAAGCCCGAAACTAACAGGTTTGTTTCGAAAAAGAGATACGACTCCAGTGAATTGCTAGTGCTAGACACCATCTCAGATAAATTCTTGGGCCAGTGGGATAATCAGTTTGAAACTTGTCAAATCCCATTTCTCCGGTCTCCCATGTTCTTCCACTTAGATCCAACAAACCTCGACGGTCTTGTGATTTATGCCAACCAAAATGACCGGGAAAAGACCGATTTGATGGAGATCGAAAATGTCGTGGGCAAAGAATACTCCAAGCACCAATTGAAGAAACTCACCAAGAAGCAGATGGCCAAGAAGCGTCCTCCACCAGTTAACGGGGAGCTGACACATGACCAACCAGGTCTCATTGACATCAATATGAGAGACTGGAGGGATTATTATCGTCCATCCACTCCGTTGTTCCACGACCACTGTAGAGACATTATTGACAGGTACAACCTACACAATATCGTGAGGAAAGACGAAGTGGTGGACATCGACTACACCGATATCAATGTTCTTGGAAGCAACTTGAGTGGTAAAGGGTTCATAGTCACCACAGCGAGTGGAAAGAAATATGGCTGCAAAATCTGTATTTTGGCCAGTGGCCACAGAGGAAAAATCAACTATCCGATCCATGGACTCGAAGATCCCCAGTATCTCGAGGGAAGCTGTCATGTCACTGACATTTTCACCAGAAAGACTAGTTTCCCAGCTCCGAGGATCATGGAGAAATTAAAGAAAAAACAACCAACTCTGATCGTTGTCGTTGGCGGAGGACTCACATCTGCTCAATTAGCCCACGTTGCTGCATTGAATGGTATCAGTAAAATCTATTATTTGACCAGAGGTCCTTTGAAAATTAAACATTTCGACTTCCACTTGGACTGGGTCACCAAATACAAAAATTTGAAAAAATCATCTTTCTACATCAGAGAAACCGACGAAGAAAGATGGCAAATGATCCAAGATGCCAGAGAGGGTGGCTCGGTCAACCCGGAGTACTACAAAAAACTCAATAAACATGCCAAAAGTGGTAAAGTTGACATCATGAAGTACACTACCTTAGACTCTAGTTCGTGGAAGGAAGACCTGAAGACTTGGGATTTGACTTTGAAAACGGAGAAAGACGGTGAATTCGATTATGTAAACTTATTTGATGTTGATTATGTTTATTTGGCTACTGGAATTCAAGCCGATATTGATAACTTGCCATTTTTGCAAACGATCTTTCAAAAACATCCTATTCCAACTGTCCGTGGCTGGCCCTGTTTAACAGATAACCTCCAATGGAACGAAGAAATGCCATTATTTGTCGTCGGCAAAAATGCTTCTTTAAGAGTGGGCCCTTCTTCTGCTAATCTTGATGGCGCACGTTCCGGGGCTGAGAGAGTGGGTTGGTATGTACAGGACCAGAAGGGCCAAGGAGTCTACGATTGGGAAGTCTGTAAAGATTGCTCCGACGAGTCTTGTCATCCCACGACAAAACTGGAACAGCCGGAACCGGAACAAGAATTAGATTCCGAAGAAGAAGTACTTTCCAGTTTCGATACTAGACTACAATTAGCAAGCGGCCAAATGAATTGGTACTCTTTGCTACAAGTTGAAAATTAGAAAGACATTTACTTTTATAGATATCAAATCTTCAATATGTAAGCGTATCAGTTTCATCATCTGAATCAAAATAGTTCAGAGCAATTCCTTTCTTTTGGTTTCTCCATGTCTTCTCTAGCTTATTGACAAAAAACTTGTAATTCGGGCAAGTTGACAATTTAAAGTACTGCTTAACAATAAACTTGCTGCTGTCGTCAATAGAATTCATGCCCGCAATCAATATTGGCCAAAGCATCATAAGCAATCTCGAGCTAAACAAATCCGGTGACTTGATAACCTTCAATACGCTCATTGATGAAAGAATTTCGTAGGTAAAAGACTGGACCGTTGGATTAGTAGTAGGAACTTGAAGAAATTTGGTAAGAATTAAAATAGCAGAAGCCATAACATAGGTTCTGTGGGTTGTGTCAGTCCAATTGATCACAACCTTTTCATTATTTGAAGTTGCTTGAACTTCGAGCAAGTGGCCCTCTGGGATCACTCCTTTGTAGAAATCTTTAGAGGTTAGCACAAATTGCTTACTGTGGAAAGTCACCTGGTTAAACTTGTGGAGCTCGCCGAGAAGCCGGAGGTACTCCAATGGGTCAGACTGCTGCACCAGGTGCTTTTTGCCTCTAGAGCGGTTTAAAAGCTTGATAAGACCCCGAACGGTTGGAATCATGTCGTGATGGAATCCAAGGAGCAAGTTGTAGCCAGAATCTAGTATCAAACCTAATTCTTTCAACACCTCGATCTCGTAGGGGTCGTCAAGACATATGAGCAAATCGAGCTCTTCATCAGTTTTTAGGGTGCCGCCTCTCTTCGAGCTCAAGCCAGCAAGAATCTCGAAGGAAACGAACCAAAGCTTACACCACACAAGCACCTTGGACCGCCGGAACTTAGGCTTGTTGGTGGCATACTTGATGAGCAAGTCTTTGGCGCCGCGAAGATGCGGCCGCCAGTCTTGCTTGGTGGTGCTGGCGTTGGCCGACGTGAGAAGGAGCACCGTGAGAAGCACCGCCTCGATGTTGGAGGTCAAGTCCTCGGTCTTCATCGAGCCACTCTCGTTGAGGGCCGGGCCCAAAAGCTTGAGACACTTGGACAAATATCGGCAGTAGGCCTCCTCGTCGTCAGCAGACTGGGTGGTCTGGTGTGCGGTCTTCGCCCCCTGGGCCAAGATTGCCGCGAGGAGGAACGGCTCCTTGGAAGCACAGTAAAGTATGATATCTCGGGCCGGGTTGAAAGTGTGCCGAGACACCTTGTCGTAGGGACTGAAAGGTAGAATCACGTTGGCGAAGCCGTTGTAGAACTCCTTCAAGTAGAGGTGCTTCTGCTGCGTGTCCACCGAGATGTAGTCCAAGGGCAAGTTGCGAGGGAAGTCGTCGGCCCTGAAGTCTCCCGGAAAAAACGTGGCGGAATTATTGCTGATGTTGCTGACGTCCAGATGCGTGCCGTCCCAGTCGTCGCGCTTGAAGTTGGACTCGAACATGATGGAGCCCACGATGTTGTTGAGGTCGGACGCAAGCAAGTTCAAATCTTCTCGGTTGAAAAGATTCTCCATCGGGTCCGCCAGCTTGTAGTTGAGCATGTCGGTGGCGCCAATGTTGCTCTCGGTGAGGAGCTGCGGCAGGTTGGAGTACTTGGACATGGGCGAGGTGTTTCTGGTGGACCCAATTTCCGGGGTGGGGGTCTGCTCGCTCTGCGTGAGCGAGTAGGGCGGCTTCAACGGGTTCTTGGCGGCGGGCGGCGGCGGTGGCGGCACCGTGCCGACCAACGGGGCCATGTGCGGCATCGTCGGCGGAAACTCGTACTGAGGATGTGGGACCGACTGGAAGTCGAATGCTTTGGGGACGTAGGGAATGGCGGGCGGGAGCGGCTGCTGGAGCGGCATGGCGTGCGGGTGGTGGTGGGCGTGGTGGTCGGGCCCAAAGTACTGGAGCACCGTCGGGCGCTGGTACTGGCTTTTCATCAAGTCCTCCGACAGGTTGTGGGGCGTGTAGTCGGAGGAGCCGTCCCCGGATAGATTTAGTGCCAGCCCGGCATCTTGCGACACTTCCGGGTGTTCCATCAAATACCTTTTGGAGACCCGTAGCACTTTTTCCCCGGCACTGGGGTACGAGCAGACTTTCCGAAGCCTGGAACACTGGAGACATTGAGGCTTAGACTCATCGCACTTGATCTTTCTTCGTTTGCATTCACGGCAGCCGTTCTTGCTGTAGGTTTTCTTCTTCCCACCTTTAGGAGAAGTCATTATGCCAGGTGACATTAAGAGGCTTGAAAAATGGGAAAGAAAACCGTTATCTACTTAAACTTCGCGCCTCTACCAGTTTCATTGAAATAAGGTTTAGATCATAATTAGGGATCCGCAAATACCTCAACGGTTGCATGAGCCAAACGGCACGTGTAGATACGGAGAAAATAAAGCCTAACAGGCTGGTGCCAGTCGGACCGGGGATTGTTATTGCGAATATAGGTGGAGGATCGTCGCAGGCTGCATGAATAAGCGAACAGAAAAAAAAATTGTGTCAACCAATGTGTCAAATCAGGATTATTGTGAAACCGGGTATTCATTACGGTTTACGAAACGCTATTTTTACATTCCGTCAACCCTATTGACTATACAGCTCTAATGAAACCCTAAGTTTATGTTGATCGGCGTCAGCGATTTGTGGCGTCATCGAGTTTATCCGTTTTTTTAATTCAAACTTTTTTCTCCAACACTAATCGGGTATTTTTCCAATCCTTTTTTCCCGAGCTTCTTTATTGCGGTAAACTAATATTACTTGATCGAGAGTTTAGCCGTGCCTCCTGGTCGTAACCTCAATTTTATCAACCACCGTACCGGCGTCAACCGTGGCGCAACTACAAACCATTATACATTGCTATGAACATTCCAAGACTTTTTACCGTCAACACCCGGTCCCGGGTCGCCTGGTGGGCCTAAATACCTCAAGTTCCCTATGAGCGGATTGGTTTGTAAATTTGGAAAAAATTCGGAAAATCTCAGCCACTAACATCGCGTTGACAGGCTTTATCTTTTTTTTTTCTTCGGGTTATAAGGTTTTTGTTGTTTCATAGCACCACAGCACATTACGTCATGTTCTAGAGTTAAGTTATGAAAAACCCTTGAGTAAAATTAGGAATTCACTCAATAAATCGGACTACTCATCCGATTTATTGCTTATCTAGTGTGATTCTTATTACCTATAGGGTATTAAGCTAAATGATTGTTATTTACCAGTCTATAAATATATAGATCAACTACATATCACCCCGATTAATTTGGAAACTATTAACTTTAACCATGCCAAGAGAGACTCTTCTCACTTCTTGACTCTTTTCGATGGATTTTCATCAATTTGTTCAATTGTGCGTTTATCTTTATCCAGCCCGGGCGTTGTTACTATAGGTTGAGGGGTACTAGGGTCTAAAAATTCACTCATATCAAATTCCCCTTTATCTTTCTCTGCCTGTAGTTTGATTTGCTGTTGCTGGATTTGCTGTTGATTAGCCAATTTCTGGATCCAGTCCTGCACCTGTTGAATCGACTGGCCCTGCTTGTAAATATTTTGTTCGAGCCCACTAATGACATCGGTTTCTGGTTTCACATGCGGTTGCAAATCGATATCTGGGAAAATATGCCGGGGCAGAGGGACCGAATCATTCATTAACTGCTGGTAGAGCCTCTGATTGGCGTCGTTGCCAATTTCATCAACGGAACCGTTTCTGGTGGATCCATTCGCTGGCGAATTGGTGGATTTGTCAGAAGGCGTGCTTTGATAAGCCTGGTTCATCAACATTAATCTTGGCTTGGGCTGTGGCAGCATATCACCACTGAACACCTCTTGGCTGGGGTTGGGCGGATTGTAGTTGTTGATGTGATTAAGTGGGTCATTATTTTTATCGTAAGTAGTAAGCTGGGTCAAATCCAAGTTATAGTCGTCGACCTCGAGGATCTTACCGGTGGTATTGTTGCCGTAGATGGTGGCAAGAAACTTCAAGATTTTATCCAAAGTTTGCGTTTGTTTCTGATGTCTTTCTCTTGTAAGATAATTCTCTTGCCAGATGGTCTGGTTATCTTTCCTGATCCGTCTGAGGTCCTCGGTGATGGCCAATTGGTTCATCTTGAGGGCCTCGAGCTCCGCCAACATCGCCTGAAGATTGAGCTTGCCGTCTTTATTTTCCTCTTGGTTCATGGCCCGATTCCGAACAATGTTGTCCAAGAGATCCTCCCGGTCCCGTAAAAAGTAGGGGTTTTCAAACTTCCACAGCTCGTCGCTGTTCTTGTCGTCTTTCAAGGTGCCCGAGGTGATGTCTTGCACCTTGTGCCATCCGTACATGTTGAGCTGACGCACAAAACTGGCAAAGTTCTTGTGCTTGAAGTACTTGGGGAGGATGTTCTTCATAAAGTCCTCGCGGTGGAAAACCTGGAACGACTTGCCGTCGTCGTTCCACTGGATGTACTGGGCATTGGCCGGGTCATTGACCATGGACCAAATTTTCATGACGAAGGCAGGCCGGGTCTTGGGCACCGGCGGCTCCTTCTTGGACTTTTTGTCAAAGTCGTTGGGCAATGCTAGCGGGAGATTTATATGGAGCAGGTTCGGTAATGCAGACTCACTCAATGGGGCAAGTGGAGGTAAATTAGATGATGCATCGGAAAAATTATTATTATACCGGTGGATTAACTGGTTATCGGAAATAAAGTCCGAGGGACTCATGATGGGGGTGAGGCCGGTGCCGTCAGGAAGGTTCTCGAAGGAATCTCTGTTGATCAACTGGATGTCGTCCTGGTCATTCTCATTCTGATTATTATTTAAAATCTCGATGATGTCGTGATTGTCGCCGAAATCTCCAGACATGTCGAAAGCTCTAGAAACTGGCGGATGGCAGGATAAAGTAGTGGGACAAACTTCTAGAAATTTCTGCTAGCAATGGTTCTAGAAAATTCCATCCCACATCGTGAGAATGTCGCGCAGGTCGGGTGCCAAAATGTCGGGCGACATCTATTCTATATACAATGCTAAAGCGACATCTGGGACCCGAGAAACGAGAGGAGCTTGGGGTCGAACAGCTCGCTGAAGAGCTCGTCGAGCTTGACCCCGTTGATGATGCCGTGCGTCTCGCAGTTGGTGCAGCTACAGTTATCCGCCGGACACACGCACTCGGTGCCCAGCTCCGGGCTGGTGTCGGCCTCCGGCAGGAGCGGGTTGGCCAAGTCCGCCAAGTACGTCAAGTAGGGGATTTTCTCCGTGGGCTGGAGCCCCTCTATGCCAGATACAGGGGGTTTTAGAGAATTGTCCGTGAGGCCGTCCTCCGTCTTCACCGGTAGGCCGTCCGTAAGCGCCGGTAGGCCGTCCGTCGGGAGCGCCTCCGTCTTGAGACTAAACTGGGCGTCATTGTTGAAGATGTGCGTGAGCTCGTTGTCGTTTTTGATGAGCTCGACGTCGAGCAGCTTGTTGTGGACCAAACAGCCCTCGCAGGTGCAGCCGTCGCCGCAGCAGCAGGTGCCCGGGATGGAGCACGACTGCACCGACACCACGTTGTAGTGGCGCGGCTCGGCGGGCGCCGTCTCGTTGACAAACGTCAATTTGTTCTTGTTTTCCGGGTGCCGCTTAAAGTACCTCAGCAAAATCGACGATTTGCTGACGGTTTTGGAGGCGTTGGGCCCGCACCCGCAGCTCTTGCTCTTGGTGACCTTGCCGGCGGCGCCCTTGCAGCAGGTGGAGCTGTTGACGAACAGGTTTTCGTTGATGACGGGCCCGGACTTCTTTTCGGCGGCGTCGGCGTACGAGCCGACGATTTTGCCGCTGGTCAAGTCGATGATCTTCTTGGGCAGCGCCTTGATGATGACGATGACGTCTTTGGCCTTGTTGGCGCAGGGGTGGTTGATTTCCTCGGCGAAAACCGCTACTCGGTGGTTGGGATTGCCGTTTGCAGCCGTATTGGGCCGCCCTTTGGACCGCACTTGGAGCAACGGCCGGCCGTGGTGCCGGCACTGCGACGACCGGTGGCCCCGGATGCACTCGATGCACGAGTACTTGACGTCGTCTATCAAGATCATGAGAGAAGAGATTCCCAGTTGGGAAGAAATGTGCTCGCGCAGTAGAGTTTGGTGGAGTGTGTAGAGAAAGTGTGTAGAGCGAAAGTGTGTGAGTGCGGAGAGTGCGAGTGTAGAAGAGCGAGTGTAGAAGAGTGAGTGTAGAAGAGCGAGTGTAGAGGAGAGTAGCAGTAGCAGAGTAGAAGTAATTGGGAAGCTGGCTATTTGGCTGGACCCTGCGATTGGCAGCCCGGGCCTATTGAGCCGGCTGGTGTTCGGGCTGGGCTCGGACTGGCGTTCGGGCTGGGCTCGGGCTGCTGGCGGGATCCTGGCCCGCTCTGCTGGGTCCCCGGCCCGGCTGGACTGCTGGCTCTGATGCTGTAGAATTTCGGCCTCTGAAAGCTAATAAGGCCAACAGTGGCACCCACTGAACAGCACGCCTACAGCACGACTACGAACCGCCTCTGCCGCGGCACTGTGGGGAGCCATACCTGTTACATCGTCGCCAAGTCAAGTATAAGCTAGGTTCACTACAATTATAAGCTAGGTTCCAACTTTAAGATAAACCCAAATTGGTTACAGAGTTTTCCCAAAACGTCAATTGACAATAGTCAATTACGTCAAAATTCCGAGAATCTGTCAATGGCAGGATCTGCTACAGGATCGTACGCTTGTCGTAGGATACTCGGGGATTGTCGCTGGATGTGCTTCCGACATACTGCCGATTCTCGTAGTTGTTCGTAGTTGGCTAAGCCACGAGCCGCTCGGTGGTGGTAAATTGCAGCCGACAGCTGAGGCTCGTCTGGCCCGAATGAGGCTAGTCTGCCCGAATGGAGCGGGGCGGGTGTCGCTGAGACCGGTGGAGCTCAATTGTGGCCCTCAAGCAGTGGTTATTTGCTTCAGAGGGCCAGTGCCGTTGGGAGAGGTAGAAACAGAAGCAGGTGCAAGTGGTGCCAGTGTGGAGTCAAGAGCAGGCTAGAGATGAGCAGGTGGGTAAGGTGTCAATAGATATTATAGTAGATATTGCAGAAAGTAGACAACCTAAATAGATAAAGAGGAAGGAACTAGAAAAGTGGTAAATCAGGAACGGTCAGTAGTTGAAGGATGAAGTAGCAGAGAGGTGAAGTAACAGAGAGGTGAAGTAGCAGAGAGACGCAGTGGCAGATAGGTGAAGTAGTAGAGACAAGTGAGGTAGCTTTTAGAGAGGTAGAAGAACAGTGAATAAAGAGGTAGCTGGTAAAGTAAGCAGATAAAGTAAGTAGAAGTACGAAGTAGCCGAAGGAGGAAGCAGGCAATGCAAGAAGGAGATAGAGTAGGTGAGTAGAATAAGTAGGAAGAGTGGATAAGTAGGCAGAGTAGATAATTAGATAAAATAGATAAAATAGAAGTAGAGAAAGTAGAGGGAAAAGTAGAGAAAGTAGAGGTAGTAGAAAAAGTAGAGGGAAAAGTAGAAAAAGATAAAGTAGAGGAAGTCCAGAAAAGAGTCGAAGGAACACAAAGGGGGCAAGGCAACAGCAAAGACGAGCTGTGTAGATGCAGTGGTAAACGTTCAAAATAGCAGATGTAAAAAGCTCTGTAGAAAAAAAGAAAATAAACACAAGAGAAAACAGAAAGAAAGATATAAAGGTAAGCAATAAGAAACAACAGTAGAAGTAAGCAGCATATAGACACAGTAGAAAGCGGTCGACACCACCATCACCACCACACCTACATCCACCTCCGCCAAAATCTCATCGCGACATGGAAGGTTGGGGCGAAGCCACACGCATTGCGTCCAGCGGCCCGATCACCACGGCCCGCTTCGACACCCAGCACGACCTCGTGTGGGTGGGCGACCAGGCCGGCTATCTCAAGTCGTTTTCGCCGGTCGTCGACACCTACGGCATGCGATTATACCGCTACAGCTCGTTTCGAGCCTCCACCGAGCGGATCTTCGCCGTCCACGACACCGCCTCGGCGGTCTACTCGTTGTCCAGCGACAACATCCACGCCAGCAGCCGGCGCGGCGTGGCGGCGGCCAACTGGGGCCCACAGACCCACCGGGCGTTCAGCCAAATGTCGGCGTTTTCGGTGACGGACGCCGACGACGTGGTGGTGGCCGGCGCCCACGGGCTCTTCCGGGCGTCCGCCGCCAACCCGCGGGCGGCCTCCCGCTTCGACTACCACGACACCGTGCTGCACATCAGCTGCCAGTCCAAGTACTTGACGCTCGGCACCGTCAACGGCGACGTCGACATCTTTGACCACGCCGCCAACGCCACGGTGCACCGGTTCGCGGCGCACACCAACGGGGTGTCGGACCTCGACGTCCAGGGCAACTACTTGGTGACGTGCGGCTACTCGTTCCGCCACAAGTCCCAGACGCCGGACCCCATGGTCAACCTCTACGACTTGCGGATGATGAAGTTGCTTGCGCCGGTGGCGTACCCGTTGGGCGCGGCCTTCGTCAAGTTCCACCCCAAGCTCCCCAACATCGTGTTGATGGGGTCCAAAACGGGGCAGTTGCAGTTCATGGACATGTTCAGCCAGTCCAACTACCAGTTGTACCAGGTGGACTTGATGAACAGCTCCAACACCATCTCGAACCTCCAGTTCAGCCGCAACGGCGAGTTTCTCGGGTTCACCGACGCCTACAACAACACGGTGCTCTGGAGCATGGGCGCCGGCACCGCCTTCAACAACTTCTCGGCCGAGCTCGACCACGCCAACGCCGTCGACGAGCCCACGCGCCACATCGACGTCGACGACGCCGCGCCGCTCAACTCGGTGGGCATGCCCTACTACAAGTCGCTCTTGTTGCTGAACTACGGCTCCGACCTCGTGTTCACCAAGGAGACGGCCAAGCTCCCCATCAACTACGACCCCAGCTTGCCGCCGCTCAAGTTCATCGAGAACAAGTTCGACACCAACTTCAACAAGTACTTTGCCTTGAACGAGACCCAGGAAAACCGCATCCCGTTCATCAGCGACAACAACGTGGGCTTCAGCAACGACAACTTCTTCAAGATCCCCAACTGCTACCGCAAGCTCTTGATCAAGTACTCCAAGTTCGGCATCGAGGACTTCAACTTCGGCCTCTTCAACTCCACCGACTACTCGGGGCTCGAAAACAACCTCGACAACTCGTACCTCAACTCGATTCTTCAGATCTACAAGTACCAGTCGAACTTCCAGAACCTCATCCTCGAGAACTTGAAGTCCGAGTGGCTCCCCCACGACCGGGCCACGGTCCTCCACAACCCCAAGGGCTCGTCGATCCTCAACGAGTTGGGGTACTTGTACGACATGCTCAACAAGGCCCAGGGCAAGAACTTCAAGATCTCCAACTTCTCCGACTTCTTCAACCACATCGGGCCGCCCGAGTTGTTGAACGCCGACGACTTGAAGTCGGTCAACAGCGAGCTGTTGAAGCGCAAGATCTTGCGGTTCAACCAGTTCTTCATCACCAAGTTGATCGAGGACTTCCACCTTCAGAACTCGGCGTTCCAGCAGTTCTCGGAGTTGTTCAACATCCGGTTCTTGGACGGCAACCAGATCAACTTCATCAACTACATCAACTTGCATCCCATCAACGTGCCGAACTTGACCATCGGCGACTACTTGAACCACTCGCTCTCTAGTATAGTCCAGTTACCCGACATTCTCTCGGTGAACATCAACTTCACCAACCGAGATTTCCGCAACTTGGCGTCGTCGTGGCTCCTGGAGTTCCTCTACAGCGAGAAGGGCTCGTTCGTCAAGTTCACGCACCTGTCGCTGAACTACAAGCGGTACCAGTTGCTCGGCTACGTGGCGGAGATCACCAAAGGGCCCGAGACGTCTATAGGCAACCACAACCTCGTGTCGTTCGTCATGATCAAGGACCAGTGGTACTTGTTCAACGACTTCCTTGTGACGAAGATCGACAAGTCGGAGGTGTTTGACTTCCAAAAGGACAACAAGAAGCCGCTCATTTTGATATACCAAAACTACGACAACATCCAGCCGTTCTTCGAGTTCACCCAGCAAAACTACAGCCAGATCGACGACTCCATTCTCTACCGGGACCGGTTTGCGTCGACCATTCGCGATGACTACGTCAAGCAGTACACTTTGTTGACCAAAGAGGCGCCGCCGGCTCCGGGAAGCCTTATTGCTATCGACGCGGAGTTTGTGATCTTGAAGGGCGACCAGCTCGAGATCAACAGCAACGGCACGCGCAACTTGATCAAGCCCAAAAAGCTCAGTCTTGCTCGGCTTTCGGTGGTGGATATCGACGAGAAGCCGTTTATCGACGACTATATTATCCACACCGAGCACATCGAGGACCACATCACGTCGTTCTCGGGGATCGAGCCGGGGGACCTCGACCCCACGTGCCTGACCAAGAACTTGGTGACGTCGCAGACGTGCTACCGGCGGCTTTGGCTTTTGCTCAACCTTGGGTGCGTTTTCGTGGGCCACGGACTCCAGAACGACTTCCGGACCATCAACTTGCACGTACCCAAGGCGCAGATCCGCGACACCATCGACTTGTTCTTCGTGCCGGACTTCAAGCGGCGGCTCTCGCTCAAGTTCTTGTCGTATGTGTTGCTCGGAGAGCGGGTGCAGGTGGGCAACCACGACTCGATCGAGGACGCCCGGTTCGCGCTCAAGTTGTACAAGCGGTACCTCAACTTGAAGGAGAACGACGAGTTGATGACGACGTTGAACCACATCTATTTCGAGGGCCAGCGGCTCAAGTTCAGAGTGCCCGAGACTGTATAATAGACGATAACATGAGACGTAGCAATTCCGTAGCAGTTCCGCAATTGAGCCAGCAGCCAGTGGCCGTAGCCAATGGCCGGGTCCGCCGCCGAACAACTCGCCCAAGGCCCTGCTCAGACGACGGCCCAGGCCTCGTCATCTTCCCAGCGTGCGAACTGAAAAATTATGGTTCACCTACAGCATGCAGCGGACCTGCAGACCGACGACACCCAGGACTCGTCCGAGGCGCTGAGCACGAGCTTGCGGCCACAGCACTCGGGCGAGCTGGAGCCCTTGGCCAAAACTTCGGAGCTCGCAGAGTCCTCCAAACCTCCACTTCCGCATAGTAAACTGGACATCGAGCTCCGGTTCTCGCAGGGCCCCGTGCGCCGCCCCAAGCCCAAGACGCACAGCCGCACGCCGCTGTCGAGCAAGGTGGCGCTCGCGCGGCCGCACTTGAACCGGTCCAAGAGCACCGATGGAGTGGTGCGAGTCAAGCGCAACAACCGGTCGTTCACCAAGCTCTCGAACCTCCAGCCGCTCACCAAGACGCTTCTGAACCAGTCGCTCAAGTCCAACAAGCTGAATACGTCGTTGAAGAACTTGAATTTGAACTACGGCGGCCTCAAGATCTCCACCAAGCTGGGGAAGGCCATTTTGCTGTTGAACGACCCCGACGACGACAACTTCGAGGACTTGTCGGACGCCGAGGCGGTGGAGCCCGCCCCGCCGGCGTTGGTGCCGCTCCAGCAGGTGTTCCAGCAGGCGTTGGAGCCCGCGGGCCTCATCAAGACCATCGCCGAGGAGGCCAAGTCGCCTGAGCAGGAGCAGGGCCCGGAGCTTGTGCAGACCGAGAGTCCCGTGAAGCCGGTGCCGGCCAAGATACTGGAGAGTCCGGAGATCCTGGCGAGACCGGAGGTCCTGGTGAGTCCGGAGGCCAAGGCCAGCCCAGTAAAAGAAACGGCCATCCGCCCCTACGACGGGCTCATCAACGTGCGCACGCAGGACTCGACCGACGACCTCGTCAACTCGTCCAATCTCTACGGCGGGTCGCTCCTTCTCTCGCAGAGCACGGGGCTTGTCCGCAAGTTGGACCTGAAACAACGGCCGCCCGAGGTGCAGGAGCTGCTGCTCGGGTCGCAGCCGGAGTCGGTGAGCGGCATCTCGTTCAAGGCCAACCCCATCGACGTGCACAACATCGCGGCGCCCATCACCACCAACAAGACCATCATCAAGGAAAACTCGTACCAGCCCAACCAGACGATCTTCAACAACCTCCAGCGGACGACGTCGCAGTACGCCACCACGAAGAAGCTCCAGCAGTTGCAGCTGCAGCAGTTGCAGCGGATCGTCAGCGGCGACACCACGCCGAACGCCCCCAAAGACCTCAATGGCCAGAACAACTTTGCCAACTTTCTCAACGCCAACGCCAACACTAACGACGATAACGACACCAGCACGCGAACGCAGCAGCGGTTGTGGCTCCAGCGGGAGAACTCGCTCATGGACGTCAACCTCGACCCCAACCAGCTCTCGAACTTCTCGAACTTGTCGCTCAACAAGCTCATGTTCGCCCACAACTACAACCAGAGCAGTACGAACTTGCAGTTCCCGGCGACGCCGAGCGCCGGCGCCGGCAGCGGGCCCAGCGTGACGCCGCCCGACCACTCGGGGTCGGCGACCAACGTCAACGGGCTTCTACACATGTTCAACGGCCAGCCGAATCTCGTGCAGAGCCGGATCGAGTTCGAGCGGCTCAACCGCGAGTACTTGAACGTGCGGCGGTACTTGAATCCGGCGGGCGAGAGCCTCAACCGGGTCAAGAACAACACGATCCACATCGGCAAGAACGGCCGCAAGGACGAGCCGGAGCACTACGCCAACACGTTCGAGGAGTTCTCGCCGGAGTTCGGGGCCAAGGAGGCCGAGATCACGGCGGCGTTGGCCAAGATGTGGCAGGAGTCGCTCGTGGCCAAGCCGGCGGCGCCCAAGGGCCCGTTCCCGCAGTCGCCCAAGCAGATCACCCGGCCGCAGATGCAGCGGATCCCGTCCAACACCCAGTTCATGAACGCCCGGGGCGCCACGCCCACGACCCGCAAGTTGGCGGTGGCCCAGGCGCAGGCGGCGGCCCAGGCCGACCGGCTACAAAAATAAGACGTAAATAATGCTTTATATATACAGGCTATGTACACTATCCCTGTCTCTGCTTGTGCTTGCCGTTGGACTTGCAGTAGACGTAGACTCTTCCTTTTCGGCGGACCATGTAGCAGTCCTTGCAGAATTTTTTGACGGAGGTGCGGACCTTGAAGGTGCGGACGGGGGTGACGGCGGCGGCCATGGGGAAGGCCACGCGGGCGACGCGGGGCGGCGCCACCATGGACCGGAGGGCGGAGGTGAAGCGGAACATGAAAATTTTCAGCCAGTCCAAACAAAGTCGCACCAAAAATCAGCGCCAGTGCACTGCGAATTGGCGAAAATGGGCGAAAAACCGTGCGAACGGTGCCAATTGGCAGTCGCACCGTCGCACCGTCCAACTTGTTTTCGCGAATGCCAAATCACCGCCCAATGTCCACGTCGTCCTACAAAAAGGACGCCCACGCCGGCTCCGACAAGATGACGGTGTTCCAGGAGTGTCTCCAGCAGTTCAACGCGTCGCCCGTCAACGCCAAAAAGTGCCGCCAGTTGTTGGCGCAGTTGTTGCGGCTCCTCTACCACGGCGAGACGTTTCCGTCGCAGGAGTCGACCACGCTCTTCTTCTCCATCTCCAAGTTGTTCCAGCACCGCGACGCCTCGTTGCGCCAGCTCGTGTACCTCACGATCAAGGAGCTTTCGGCGACGTCGCAGGACATTTTGATGGTGACGTCGTCCATCATGAAGGACATCCAGAGCGGCGACTTGGTGTACAAGCCCAACGCCATCCGCACGTTGCTGAAGGTCTTGGACCCCACCACCGTGTCGGCGTCCGAGCGCTTGTTGAAGAACCTGTTGGTGGACAGAAACCCGGTGGTGTCGAGTGCGGCGTTGCTCTCGTGCTACCACTTGTTGCCCATCGCCAAGGACGTGGTGCGCCGGTTCGGCAACGAGACGTTGGAGGCCGTGGGCTCGCACAAGGCGTTCCCGCCCACGCAGTTCCAGCTCCACGAGTTCTACGGCAATTCCACCAACAACTTGCCGTCGACCTCGCACATGTACCAGTACCACGCCTTGGGGTTGTTGTACAACTTGCGCAACCACGACAAGATGGCGTTGATGAAGTTGATCACGTCGTTGGCCGACGGCGCCACCTTGCGCAACTCGTTCGCCAACATCCAGTTGATCCGCTACATCAACAAGGTGGTGGCCGACGATTCGCTGCTCGTGCCCCACTTGCTCCCCATCTTGGCCAACTTCTTGAAGCACAAGAGCGACATGGTCGAGTTGGAGGCCTGCAAAAGCATCATCGCCTTGCAGCACTTGGTGCGCGACGACGAGTTCATGGCCGTCATCAACACCTTGCAGAAGTTGTTGGGCGTGACCCGCACCGCCACGCGCTTCGCCGCCATCCGCTTGATCAACAAGATCTCCGCCAAACACCCGGAGAAGATCTTGGTGGTGACCGCCGAGTTGGAGAACTTGATCAACGATGCCAACCGGTCCATCTCCACCTTGGCCATCACCACCTTGTTGAAGACCATGGGCGCCGGCACCGTCGACTCGGGCTCCGAAAGCTCGCAGAACGTCGACCGCTTGATCACCAAAATGACCTCGTTGATGGACGAGATCTCCGAGGACTTCAAGATCGTCATCATCGAGGCCATCGAGAACTTGGCCTTGAAGTTCCCCTCCAAGCACAAGAAGTTGGTGTCATTCTTGGTGGAGATCTTGGGCGACGACGGCTCGTTGGAGTTGAAGTCCGCCATCGTCGACGCCTTGTTCGACTTGATCAAGTTCTTGCCCGACGCCTCCGCCAAGCAGTTGATCTTGACCCACTTGTGCGAGTTCATCGAGGACTGCGAGTACACCGACTTGTCGGTGCGCATATTGCATTTGCTTGGTGACGAGGGCCCTTACACCCCCAACCCCTCGTACTACATCAGACACATCTACAACCGCTTGGTGTTGGAGAACTCCATTGTCCGGTCCTCGGCCGTCATCTCGTTGTCGAAGTTCGCCATCATTTGCGGTGCCGACTTGTCGAAAAATATCAAGATCTTGTTGAGCAGATGCTTGAACGACGTCGACGACGAAGTCAGAGACAGAGCCACGCTTTCGTTGAAGTTCATCCAGAACAACGAAAAGGACTTGATTGTCAACGACTCCAAGTACGACTTGTCGGTTTTGGAAAACAAGTTGTCCCACTACTTGAACGACAAGGCCAACTTTGCCGCCAAGTTCGACATCTCTGAGATCCCCGTGATCTCCAAGGAGGACTTGCAGTCCATCGAGTACAACAACAAGTTGAACAAGTTGGAGGCGCCTGCCGCGGCCGAAGAGACCGAAACCGCCGATGCCGCCGCCGACACCGCCCAAAACGACACATCTAACGACTTATTGAAACAACAGGAGTACGCCCAGGAATTGAGCAACATCCCCGAGTTCAAGGACTACGGCAAGCTCACCAAGTCTTCTCTCGCTCCGATCTACTTGACCGAAAGAGAGAACGAATTTGTTGTTAACGTGGTCAAACACTTCTTCATCGAGTCCAACAAGTTGGTGTTGCAGTTCAACATCACCAACACATTGACCCACTTGATTTTGCAGGATGTGTCGGTGATAAGTCAGCCCGACAATGAATTATACTCAGAAGACTTTATTCTCTCCTTGGAGGAATTGAAGCCTGAGCAGACCGGCACCATCTACGTGTCGTTCTCGACTCCAGACGCCGAAGCCGACGAGTTGATCGCCGCTTTTGGTAACACCTTGTCGTACACCAACCGCGAAATCATTGATGAACACGGTAACATCGACGCCAACGACGAAGGTTGGACTGACGAGTACCAAATCGAAGACTTGGAGATCACGCCGGGTGACTACATCTTCCCGTTGTACAACACCAACTTCACGGCTGCGTTTGACCAATTGCCATTGGACGACTCAGTGGTGGTCACTCTTCCTCAAATTAAAACCCTTGAGAACGCCGTGACCAAGTTCAGAGCCACCTTGAACATGATGCCGTTGGACGGGTCCGACTACGTGCCTAGTGACGCCACCTCGCATGTGTTGAAGTTGTTTGGTAAAGACGTCTGGGGTGGAAAAGTGGGTGTTTTGGTCAGACTCGCTGCCACCGGCGGAAAGGTCGCTGCCAAGTTGCAGATCAAGAGCGAGACCGAGCAGTTGTCCAAGATCATCAGCGATGGTGTATAGTTGAATTGATACTACCGATAGAACTGTAGTTACCGCTTGGGGCAACTCCCCAGATAAGATAACGGTCACGTGAGCCGGTTTGTTTATTCATCTACGGTAGTTTATATACGAGGTGATACGACGATTGCCATTGAACGGCACTAGCGCTCGATTGTCGTCTTTGCGACGAATAGGAGAATTCCGTCGGATGCAAATTAGAAACTCTAAGAAAGGGCACCACATGGGCCTCAACATTAATTCATTAATTAAAAATAGTACACCCGCATAGAAGAGTGCAGATCCACAGAAAATAATGTCTATATACGGTAACGAGCGGCACCGGAGGAAAATATTGGTATTATCCGGGCCATAGAGACACCCTTGGTATAGAGGGGATACCTAGTGTAGAGAGTGTAGAGACAGAATTAATTACTGTAATTTGAGTAGCTGCAAATTCCAGCCGTCCGCCCGCATTGACCTGCAGCGGGCCAATTGAGACGACGGAGTCCATTGGGTGGTGCAATTCCCAGACGGGAAGTCATACTCCTTTACTTGCCCTGTTGTAGCGGATACACAACCAAATTGACAAGGTAATTAAAAACGTTTTGAAAGCCAAGAATTTGTTATCCCAGTTTATTTCCGAGAAAGGTACTGAAAAATCGACTGGAGCATCGATCAGATTTATTTTGATCGAGCTCCGACGCCGCCAGGGACTCCAAGACTGAGACAACTTCTCTCAAGGTCCATTGGGTGCTTGCTCAAAATCTGAGATCTACTTTTTGCTCGAATTGCATTGTTTAGACAATTTATCAAAAGTTCCAAGAAATCGGGTAACTGAAAAATTTCTTGGTCTGCCTATATGGCAGTAAGATACTTAGAAAGATGCAAACTCTATTGTGAGGATATGAACACATGGGTCGGTCAATTAGAGTTGGTGGCACTATTTAAAGCCCGAATTTTCTGGAATGTAGACAGTAACAAATTTTGCAATCAACATGATCTTCAACAAGAACATCTTCCTCTTACTTGCATTGGCTTTCTTGAAGCTCGTGACTGCCGCTCCAATTGAGATTGAAGCTGACAGAAAGTTCAACATCATCTTCATGGTTCCAGACGGAATGCCTGCTACTTCTGTTGCCTTGGCCAGAGGTTACAAGAATCTCAGAGATGACTTGCCAATTGATACCATTTTGGACCTTGAGAACCACTTGGTTGGTACCCTCAGAACTGCCTCCAACTCCTCGAGAATCACCGACTCTGCTGCTGCCGGTACTGCTTTCTCTATTGGTCACAAGACCTACAACGGTGCCATTGGTGTGGACTCCGACAAGAAACCAAGAGGTACCATCATGGAGGCTCTTAAGAAGCAAGGCTGGTCCACCGGATTGGTTGTCAACACCAGAATCACTGACGCCACTCCATCTGTCTTTTACGCTCACGTTGAAAGCAGAAAGATGGAAGACGAAATCGCTACTCAAATGATCGGTGAAGGTAAATTGGGCCAAACCGTCGACCTCATGATGGGTGGTGGAAGATGTTACTTCATTCCAAAGTCCCAAGGTGGATGCAGAGCTGACGAAAGAAACTTGATCGACGAACTTGAACAAGGTGACGAGTGGACTTACGTTGGTGACAAGCAAAACCTTACTCAATTCAACGGTGGTAAGGACGTTCAATTCCCATTCTTGGGATTGTTTGCTCCAAAGGACATCCCTTACGAGTTGGACAGAAACGACACCTTCCCATCTCTTGAGGAGAACGCTAGATTTGCTTTGAACGCTTTGGAGCAAAAGACCGCCGACTCCGACCAAGGTTTCTTCATCATGATTGAAGGTTCCAGAGTTGACCACTGTGGTCACGCCAACGACCCAATGTGTTACGCTACCGAAGTTTTGGCATTCGACGAAACTTTCAAGGCTGTCACTGAATTCGTTGACCAAACCGAAACTGATACCATTGTTGTCGTTGTTGCTGACCACGAAACCGGTGGATTGTCTCTTGCTTACGATGACCAGCCATCTTGGTACCCTGAAGTCTTGTTGAACAAGACCCACACTTCTGAGTTCTACCTCCAACAGCTTACTGCTTTGAACAAGACCTCTAACGCTGACCAGGGTCAAATCCAAGAAGCTGTCAAGAACATCTTCATCGAAGGCTTGGCTGTCGAAGACGCCACTGAGGAAGAAGTTGAGAAGGTTGTCAAGAGAGTTGTCACCGGAAAGGGTAACATTCAACACGCCATCAGCAGAGTTGTCAGTGACAGAGCTGCCATTGGTTTCTCTTCTGGAGGACACAGTAACGCCGACGTCAACGTCTACGGTTACTCTAACTCCGAGAGATTAGCTAAGGTCTTCGAAGTCACCGATCAAGTTTATGGTTTGGCTGGTTCCCACGAAAACATTGAAATTCCAAAGGTTTTCGCCAACCTCGCCAACGTTGAATTGGAAGAGCTCACCGAGAAGTTGAACGCTTAGAGTTAGCCTCTGTCCTAGATTTTGCAAATCTTTGAAAAGTTTTCGTTACCATTAGATATAGAATAGAAACCGATTAATCAACTGTAGTTTCATTATTATTTTTTATTATCGTACATGTTAAATAATACTTCAAGTCGTATCTAGAAAATACTGTTCCAACACATCAAAAGTATTTAATCTCGGCGATAAGTATGTTTCGAAGTCAGGACTAGGTCTATGTCTCTCCGGTAAACTTTCGGAAGCCCGAGGTATTTGATTTTGAACAGATTCAATCGTGAAGTCTTTGAAATTATTTTCACCATTATTTTTTAGAACCGTCGTCAATTGATTCCACCAGAGAATCGAGTGTCTGAGAAACTCGCCATTCTTGCTGTTGATCTTGAGCTTCCAGATAAGTTCATCTAGTTTATCGCTGCAAACATCGTATTCGTTCTGGTTTCTGGCGATAAGCCTTATCAAAAAACCAAAAATAACCAAAAAGCTGAAACCGTATTTGGCACTAGCATACCAGAAGGTTTGGAAATGCTCTGCTTTCATCTCCCCTAGAAAACGAACCGAATTTTCGAAGTTTGAGTAGCAGCTATTGTAAATGGTGTCTCTGATCTTGAGGAAAGCGTCACTGACAGGAACACCCTTCAGTTTGATGAGAGCGATTGCCCTCAAAACAGGACGGAATATAGCTATCTTGGCAGTGAAGTTAGCGATGTAGATATTGGGCGTGCTCGATATGTGGCCCCGTTTTGGGTTCAGCTCTATGTTGAGAACGTTAGGAAGCTGTGACTCCCACTTCGTCAACATGATCTGAAGAGGTTTGATGTATTCTAATAATGTCTTGATATGACTTAAAGAGTCTTGATTTTGGAGCGACTTGATGTAGTCCTTACCGGTAAGAGAATGGGTTCTTTCAATAATCTGGTCGACTATCTTTGAGAGTTCAATGGTTTGTAGGAAGAGAACATTTCCGCTTCGGAAATCCACCACCCCCTGAATAGGAAGAGTTGGGGTGTCAGAGAAGTCACGAAAGTCGGTCGACTCATCCAATTGGTCTACACCCCAGTCGTTGATCGTGATATGGGATGGGATATCTAAGGCCAACGAAATCCATTTTTCCTGGAGATAGAGGGCCCAGGAGATCCGTTTTCTCAACGACTTCTGCCAGTCAGGGATGTTCCAGTCATTAGGGTTTACGTTGAGCCCTAGACTTTGCACGAGGGCCGTTATAGAAGACTGCATAGCAAACAGATGAGAGGGATTATGGTAGTTATCGCCAAAGCTCTGGTGCTGAATCAATAGCAAGCCGGCTTGCACGGTGGCCAAAGAGGCACTTCCGAGTTCAGCATAGAGACACAGTTCGGCTATGTTTTCGAGCTCTTTCTGGGAGGGCGGCGTCATCATGGAGAGCTCCGAGTCGAGCGACCACCAGTTCAAAGCAAAGAGATAAAGACATGCGAGTAATGCTGGAGAGATCGAGTGGAACGAGTTGGTATACGTTGAAAGAAACTCTTCCTTATCGAGAATGGGAAAAGATGAATGGACGGTTCTAAAATACAAGTAGAGCAACTTGGACGCCGAGTCGCCCACAAGAGCGTAGATCTCGTCGAGCTTGGCCTTGCGCTGCTGGAGCTTGGCCTCGTCGTCGTGGACCTCGAGAAACACTACATCTTTCAGGACCCGGTGGACGGTTCTGGAGAGAGGGTTGCCAAGCCCGGTCGGAAGCAAGCTCATGGACCCCAGCAGCAAGATGTCGACGAAGAAGGCCTCTTCGAAGTCACTGTTGCCTCCCATTAGGTACTGGTGCTTATAAATCGACGGCCCAGAGGTCGGCACAGGAAGAGGCTCAGCCACAGCGATTTTCGACACCGAGGGGGTTCTCTCGAGCTCCTCGGGCGAGAAGGTGATGCCGCGCGGCTCCGGGTCCTGCGAGGGGTCATCAAGCGGCTTGGGCTTTTTTTTCTTCTTGACTGGCGGAAGAACATAGAGACAGTCGGCGTTCTTATCGTCACAGGCCTTACATTTGGCGTCGCCCAAGTTCCGTACACACCGGATCTTGCGCATGCGGCAGGCGTCGCAGGCACGCCGGGTGACGTTGTATAGATTCCTCAAGGTGTCCAATTCAGGTGTAGTCATTGGTGGACGAGCGAAATCTAAAAACACTAAATGCAGGCTATCATGGATCACGATAAGGAATACATGGGACCTACAAACGAGCGATCAAGGAAATACGGTAGCAAAATACACTTTGCGGCTATATCTGTACCCAATAGGAAAAAGTTGATTTGAAATTTCGGAGGCACCGAACGATGCCCGACGGGCTTATCGAAAAATAATCTCAGATAAGGTTTTCGCTCGATAAGGTTAGTTGCAGCCATATAAGAAATACCGCTAGCCACTCTGTAGTCAGACATGGACAAGATTAAGAAGCAGTTTGAGTTCCACGGATGGAAGTTACCCAAGAGAGAGTCTTCTTTGGCTCCCGCTGGAGTTTGGACCAACATCGACAACGATGTGACGCCCAGAAACAGAAGAACTTGGAATATGTGGATGATCGTGGGTTTTTGGGCCTCCGATTACCTTTCGATGCAGTCCTTTGAGAACCCCAGTAGTGCTTTGAGTGTTGGTTTGTCCTGGAGAGAAGCCTTGATCAACTCTATTGTTGGAATGGTCATCATTGGAATTCCGCTTGTTTTGAACGGTGCCATGGGCGCCGCTTTGCACATTCCGTTTGCGGTGTGTGTCCGTAGTAGTTTCGGCTACTACTTTGCTCGGTTTGCTATCGTCACCAGACTCACGACTGCGTTGTTCTGGCACTCGATTCAGACCTATTCTGGTTCTTTAAGTATGTGGCTTTTGATTTCTTCGATCTGGCCCAGCTTCAAGGACATGCCCAACCACATCGCCACCAACATGGGAATCACATCGCCCCAGTTGGTCGCCCATTTTGTGTTTTGGACCATCCAGTTCCCATTCATGTTGATTCCGCCTCACAAGTTAAGATGGTTTTTCATCATGAAGGGTGTTATTGTCACCGCCTGTTTGATTGGTATGGCTGCTGGTTTGTCCAAGTTGTCGGGCGGAACGGGCGAGATCTGGGAGTTGAAGCCTGAAGTTAAGGGAAGCCAAAAATCCTGGTTACAGTTGAGCACCTTGATGGGCGCCATTGGTGGATGGGCTACTATGGCCACCAACATCAGTGATTTCACCAGATACATGAAGGACAAGTCCAACGCTCAATACGCCCAAGTGGCCGTGATCCCAACGTGGGCTACTTTCGTCACCATGATGGCCATTATTTGTTCGTCGGCTGGAAAGTTGGTCTACGGAGAATACATCTGGTCACCCACCACCTTTTGCGAGTACTGGATTGAGACCGGATCCAAGGGAAGAGCTGCCTCGTTCTTTGTTTGCTTGTGTTGGTGTATTGCCCAAATCGGTACCAACTTGTCTGCTAATGTTATCACCGCTGCTAACGATTTGACAAGTTTGTTCCCCAAGTACTTGAACATCAAGAGAAGTGCTATGATTGTGACCTTTGTTGCTGGCTGGATTATGCAACCTTGGAAAATCATCAACTCGGCTTCTTCTTTGATCAGTTTTATGGCTGGAGTGTCTCTTTTCCTTGCTCCTATTTTCACCATCATGATCACCGACTACTGGCTCATCAAGAAGCAAAAGGTCGACGTTCCTGCTTTGTACGATCCAAACGGAATCTACCGTTATCAATACGGTACTAACTGGAGAGCCGTTGTTGCTTTCCTCTGTTCTTTGGTTCCAAACTTGCCTGGTTTGGCCCAGACCGTCAACAGCAACATCAACTTTTCTGTTGGAGTTGAGCACTTTGCTGCTGTTTCCTACCTTTACGGTTGTTCCAGTGCTTTTGTCGTCTTTTACGCTTTGAACTTGGTGTTCCCAGACAAAACTAGTTTGATAGAGGAAACCATCTTGGGTGAAGAAATAGAAGAAATCGATGCAAGCAGCACCACCAACACTATAGAAGGGGTCTCTGTGCAATATGACGCTGAAAAGCCATTATCTAAGAACTTTTAAATTGTTAATATATGGTAGTATTTAACTCGTTACGATTCTATGTATATAGTTTAATCCGACCAATAACCATAATTTACAATAAAGACAAAACAAGAGATTCTGTCGGGTACATGTGTGGGTCTGTTTCAGTTCTTTGATTTCTAATCATATTTCATTTACTTATATAGTTACAAATTTTTAATCTTTTCTTCATAGTCGTCGGAGTCCAATCTGGAGAATGCCAATCTCTTGTAGACGTAGTCACCAGCCTTGATAGGTTCGTACTTGGCACCTTCCTTTCCAAGACAAGTTGGTAAAGGTTCGATCAAAGTGTCGTATTGAACACCCATGAACACAGGAATAGAGTATCTCTCTCTTCCAGTGATGTTGGAGACTCTGTGCACAGTAGAAATGAAGGTATCGTTAGACCAGCGAGCCAACATGTCACCAATGTTGACAACGAAGGTTCCCTCAACTGGCACGGCTTGAATCCATTGACCTTCGTCATTCAAGATTTGCAAAGCTGGAACATTACCTTGATATAAGATTGTGAAACATTCAATATCAGTGTGAGCTCCAATACCCATCAAGTTCTCTTCTTCTGGGTCTTGTGGGAAGTAGTGCAACACTCTTCCCATAGCACCTGGAGTCTTGAACATTTCATCGAAGTAGGTCTCAGGCAAGTCCAAAGCCAAAGCAAAAACTTGGATCAACTTTCTAGCAAACTTCAACACATGTGCGTAGTACTCAGCAACAACAGTCTTCAATTCTGGAACGCTGCTGGGCCAAGCATTAGGACCGTACATGACACTCTTTTCGGTGTCGTTGTAGTACTGTTCGATTTCCTTTTCTGTTCTTTCAGGATCCATCTTGGCATCGTAACCCCAGTTGAACTGTTCGTTTAAGTCTGGCTTTCTTCCCATCTCGGTCAAGTTGTCACCGGGACCTTCGTAGCCTCTAAAGTGCTTCGACTTGGAAAAGTGGACTTCATGCTTTTCTTCCTTTGGCAAGTCGAAGAAAGTCTTAGCCACGTCAAGAACCTTGTCAATACTGGCTTGGGGAACTTCGTGGTCGGCAATGTAGAAGAAACCAACTTCAGTGCAAGCATGACGGATTTGCTTCACAAGTTCATCTTTTTCTAACTTCATAGAGATGATTGGAATTTCCGAGATAGTGGCCTTTCTGACCTCCTGGGTCTTCACATCTCTCTTTCTACCGGAGAAGGATAAGAATTTAGTTAAGTCTGGTTGTTGTTCGATTTGAGTAGCTGCCATGTTTGATTAATTCATATTCTGTGAATTCAACAGCGTTAAGTACACGGAAAACTTACATAACGTACGATACGGTTTGGGATTGAAGCCCGAAGGCCAAGATAAAGGTGAGACAGCGGCCCGTCCGGGCTCCAAAAAGTTTCGGAGCCTCCGAAAATCTCTCGGAGGCCCCGAAAATGGACCGAATCAAGAAGCCTGCAACACCATAAAGTAAATTGACAATTTTCCAATTCTCCATGTTGGAAATACCAGGGAAACCCGTGGCATTCAAGCTATACCCGGGGAGGACAGCTTTGGTTATGATAGACATGCAGCGGGATTTTCTCTTAAAAGATGGATATGGGTATCTTCAGTGCAATTCAGATAAGATATTTAATGAGGTCTCCCAGGTCATTGGACCTTGTCAGAAGGCATTGCAAGCTGCAAGAACTCTAGGAATGACAATCATACATACTAGAGAGGGACATGAGCCAGATCTAAGAGATTTGGCTTCTTCCAAACTACTTAGGCAATCGTATGCCAAACCTGACAATTACCCTTTTTTGATTGGAGATGAAGGTCCATTGGGCAAGTTGCTCGTGAGAGGATCTTGGGGCCATGACATAATTGACGAGCTTAAGCCGCTCCAGAACGAAGTGGTTTTAGATAAGCCTGGGAAAGGCTCATTCTACAATACCGATCTTCATCAAATTTTGGTGACCCGAGGAATCACCCATTTATTGATTGGTGGTGTTACCACGGAGTGTTGTGTTGCTACTACATTTAGAGAAGCCAATGACCATGGGTTTGACTGCTGTGTATTAGCGGATTGCACTTCAGGTTTCAACAAGGCAATCTACGATCAAACCATTAACACATTTTGCTCTTATGATGGTTTACTAGGCTCTATTTCTACTGGATTAGAATTGGTCAGATTGGCCAAGTATAATGATTTGGGACTCAAATCTGTTGATCCAAATTTGATGTCTATCGATTGGATTCATGAAAATTATAGACACGGTGAAACCCCACAATCTCTTTTAAAGACTCTCAAGCACAAGCATAGCTCGCTAAAACTCAATGACTTCTTCGATATCCCCGATATAGTTGCCCAGAGCATGGATGATCACAGCCCGTTGTATGGAATACCATTCATTGTCCATCCTTCAATCGGAAGGGATGCAAAGGTAGTTGAAATTTTAGTGAAACAAGGTGCAATGCTTGTCGGAATTACCTCAGACGTTGACTCCTTCATAAATAACGATTTAGCAACTTTTGCATTGACTGTGGATTCTGGAGAAGTGGAAACTACATTGTATTCATTTACTCCCTCAACCGGGATGGTACCGTTGACTGGAACTAGACTGAGCTTATTGAGTTCTGTTTGTATTATTTCTAAGAGCTTTCAGGTTGTTAGAACCATTTTTGCCAGCACAAGATCATATGACGAAGAAGATCCTACATCCAAACAATACTTTGAGTTCCCAGTCAAGCCAGTTGACTACAGACCAATGAACGAAAGTGAAGTCAAAGTGAGCTTTGCTTCAAACCTGATAGAAACCAGATTGGAAGACCTTAAGGTTACCGAATGTGAGTTTGACCAAAAGTTTTTGGACGAAGTACTCAATCTAAGAGTGCAGCTTAGGTTCTTTTCAATCGATACCAATGTCATCAAGCTCCAAAAGAAATATAAAGCCCTACTCATGAAGAGTGAATCACCAGAAGTGATAATTACCTCTCGCAACCCGGAGTACCGTCAAATTGCCAGAACTTTGGGAGTTCCATATGCTGAAGTCAAGCAAGTTGGAGTCATAGGTGATTTTGGACAAGATGGTCGCTTTTTAGATATTCTTGAATATTTCAATTCCAAGTAGCTATCTATTTCTATATAGATATAAATAAGTTTAAGAATCATTCGTCATCTCCCTTGAACTTGGGTGGGAATAATGGTTCGAAGATCATGCCTGAAGTATAAGTGTTGACTCCCGATCTGACTTCAAGGAAATCTGGAGTTAAATCACTGATTTTAGTAGCCCCCAACAATTTCATATCTCTTTCAACTTCCTTCTTTAACAAACGAATGGCTTGCCTAACACCATTTTCTCCGTATGCCGAGTTGGCGTATAAGAAAGGTCTTCCGAGACCCACTCCTTTGGCACCCAAGCAAATGGCTTTAATGACATCACTACCTCTTCTAATACCACCATCGACGAAGACTTCCACTTTGTCATCAAGTTGCTTCTGTTTCAAGATTGGCATGAGTTCTATCAAGATGTCTAATGGAGCACGAGCGTAGTCCAATTGTCTACCACCATGATTGGAGAGAACAATTCCATCTGCACCGTAATCAATGGCCTTGAGAGCATCATCAACTCTTTGAACACCCTTCACCACCAATGGCAACTTCGTATGCTTTTTAAATGTTTTAATGTCATCCCATTTTAAGTGGATGTTGTTGTACGACAAAATAAAGTCGTCTGCATCTTTATATTGGACTTCCAAAGCTTCCGTTTCGGCCTTGTCGTCGACTTTGTATCTCAAATCCTTCTCTCTGTTTCCGAACTGAGGCGAGTCGACTGTGACGAAGATGGCCTTGAAGTTTTTCTCTTGAACATGGTCGATCATGTCCAAGGATTTTTGACGGTCAGCTTGCACGTACATCTGGTACCACATGGTTTGTTCTGGCAATGCGTGGTCTGCAATCTCATCCAATGGGTATGAGGCGTTTGCAGAAATCATCTGGATGATATCTTCTTTTCCACATCCTCCAGCAATGGAAAGTTCACCATCTGGGTGACCGAGTTTGGCGGAAGCAGCACCAGAACAGTAGAAGGGGGCAGAGGTCTTGACACCAAGGAACTCAGTGGTCATGTCAACTTCGTCCACGTCAATCAACACCTTGGGCTTGAAAAAAATCCGGTTATAGGCATTGTGGTTATCACGAAGCGTAACTTCGTCATCAGCACCTCCCGAATAGTAGGCCCAGGCATGCGCAGGAATCACCTGTTTAGCGACATACTCGAAGTCCCCAAGGTTGAACATTGAAGTCAACGGAGGCCTCAAGGCTCTCATATTTTCACATCTCTCTTCTTCGATAGCAAATGGATCGTCATCGGTGTTTAAGGTTCCGACTAACTGTCCGAGATGGGCTTCTGGTGGGAGGAATTTCTCGATGGTGTTCTTGGGATGGATCTTGTTGAAGAGGAGGGTGGCATCTCTACCGGCGTATTTTAAAAGAATAGCTTGTCCACCCGGATGCATGGTGATGAAATTTGTTAAATCGTAGACTTCGCCATTGATGACCACCCAAACGCCGTCGTCAATGTTGTCATGCTCGACGACTTCTTCGGCGGAGATTTGCTTGACTTTGGTTTGGGGACTGTCCAAATTAATGGAGTTTGCTGAAATTAGACTCGAAGCAAGAAGTGCCAAACTAGCAATTGAGATGGAAGCAGTTTTGAAATTCTGGGGAAATTTTTTCACTGCCAAAGAACTGGCAAATCTTGCCCTAGGGGCCTTAATATGTCTTGTGGACCTGACAAAAGATCTTATTCTATTCATGGATTTTGAAAAAATGTAGATGGTGGATAGCCTATTATATTTATCCCATTTGTCGTACGCCAAAAATGGCATACGTTCGGCGCAAACAAAATCCGACCAAACCGGGGTCTTTTTTTAGCTTTAAATTCGGTCTCAATGTCAATCCTTGGTGGGGGGACTATCCAATTCCGACCGTAACATTAATACATCAGAAATCCATGGTTTAGCTGGGCTATTGGGCTTGAGTTGGCGGGAAGTTTTTTTTTGTAGGGCGCTTCCAATTGCACTATGTGGTATTTTGGTGGTTACTATATATTTTCTGTCCCAATTGGGAAATGTTCTATCGATTCTAAATACCGGAGTTCACTTTGTTCAAGTTGTAAGCCCGGAGGTAGTTGGTGCGGTACACTTTAGTTCTGTTTTGTTGGTCTAACCCAATTCGGTCGAAAAGTAGTTCTGTTACCTGGTACCATTTGTATGCAACAGAAGGACCGCCGACGATGGCACACACAGGCCAATTGCTGGCCCAGATGGTTCTGTCGGGTCCCCAAAGGTCAAAGCATACTTTGAACCAAGGCCAGGCTCTTTTGGCACATTCTGAAATGTCGTCTGCATGTTTTTCCGGAAGCTCGGAAAAACCTCCGCTGAGCTTCATGTAAGAGTTGGGAGCCAATTCATACATCTGTGTAATGAGCTGTTTCCATCTGATGAACTTATCACTATGTTCAACTTCTTCTGCGGAAAGATGCAAATCTGCTTTGGTCTGGTGGTTGATAATGTACTTGAGATTTGGCACTTTTTTAAATACTTCAACACTCTCTTCAAATTGCCAGAGTCCACCCAGTCTGATGTCAATACCCCAGTCAAACACGTAGTTCTGCTGTTCGAACCATTTAAGTGACTCTATAAAATTCTCTGTAGTCATTGTGCCTGGAGGTTTGTCTTGGACCAAGTAGCGAAAACCCTTTACGAGATCGAAATCTTCAGCACTTGCAGACTTCTCTTTCATAGCAGAGACAAACTGTTCCACGAACTTGGCTCCGCGGGGGGCAGGAACCTGTGGAATAATGGCTTTTATTTTTCCTTTATATTCATTGCTACCTTCCCCAGATTTGAGAGTTCCAGAAGCAGCTCTGGCGATGTATAAATATTCTTTGATACAGTTGTCCCAACCCTCCAATCCTTTCGAATCATCGACAACAGGGTCGTATTCCACTGCCACAATACCATCTATTTCAATTCCGTTCACCTGGCTCTCTGCCAAATACTCATCAAGCCTGCACTGCTTATGGAGTGGATGATCTCCATGCCATTTGAGAATTTCTTGATTCACAAGAGCCAGCAAATGGATGTGCGAGTCCACCACATGAATTTTGGACATGTTGCTGTTATTTGGCTGTAGTTAAAAAGTAGTAGTGAAAAAATTCCGGTGGAAAATTTGTCAATATTGACCCGAGAAGTCGTCCATTAAACAGCTATGAATGAATATAAAATTACTCGGAGTAAAGAGTTAAGGTTCGGAAGCGATAGTTTAAACTATATACATACCCGGGCACCCACTCCGTTAGAGGCCCGTGAAAGCTAGTAAGAATATTTCGGGATAACGATATGGCCAGATTGGGGAATTTCTCAGATAACGAAGGCCCCGAAGATCGACAGTCGCTTACGGGCCATGGGCGATGCCCGAGCCCTTCGGAGGCCGGTGGTCGAGTTCGGAAGCAGACATTGCATACATTGGTCGGGTGACAATTCTATACTACAGTCTGGTCAAAGATCAACTTTGCATTAAATAGCTATAAACTACTTCTGACCTAAGCAGAGACCTTGTACACTCTTCCTTCGTAAGGAGTCAACTTACCAGAGGCATCATCGACGTTGCTGTGGATGAGCTCCAACTTGCCATCGACCAAAGGCTTGAAGTCGACGTCTTCAGAGCTGAAGTTGAGAACAACGTAGATAGACTGTCCGTTGTGCTTCTTGAGGAAAGAGAACAACTTAGGGTTCTCCAAGTCCAAGATCTCAAAGGTTCCGTACACGAGCCAGTCCTTGTATTCCCTTCTGAAACTAAGCGACTTCTTCCAGAAGTTGTAGAGGGAGCTTGGGTCGTCGACTTGAGAAGCAGCATTGACTTTCTTGTAGTTGTCGTTAACTCTCATCCATGGTTCAACGGTAGAGAAGCCACCGAAGTCAGAGGAGTCCCATTGGACTGGGGTTCTGGCGTTGTCTCTAGCAACCAAGTTGAGACTCTTTTTGAACTGGTCCATCTTGGCTTTGTCGTCACCAAAACGTTCCTTGAATTGTTTGTAATAGTTAATGGAGTTGATGTCCTTGTATTCATCAAAGTCCCATTCGAGAGGCACATTGGTCATACCAATCTCTTGACCTTGGTAGATGAACAAGGTACCGGTCAATGCAGTTTCCAAAATGGCAAGAAGCTTACCAGACTTGACTCTGAACTCATCGGAATCGTTAGCGAAACGAGTGATGGCTCTGGGCTGGTCATGGTTCTCGTAGAAAACAGTGGCCCAAGCATCAGTACCCTCAGTGAACTCACATTGACTCAAAACCTTCTTCTTAAAGTCGACCAACGTGAACCCAGTGTATCTGAACCGATCAGCAGGGTCGGAACCCAAGTCCACAACGTCGAACAAGAACATCATGTTCATTTCACCAGCGGCAGCAGACACATACTTCAAGGACTCTTCCCTCGAGGAGTGGCCAACTTCTCCAACAGTCATAGCGTCGTACTTGGAGGTGACCTGGCTGAACATTTCCTTGTGGAACTCGTGGATCCGTGGTCCGCTCTGGTGGTACAACTTACATGGCTGCCACTCGACGTCCTTGAAGACAATTGGGGCGTCTGGGAAGGTCTGCACCTTGGAGTACATACCAGCGGTATCGATTCTGAAACCATCGACACCCTTTTCGTACCAGAAAGTCAAAGCAGACTTGTAGATAGCTTGTCTAGTCTCTTCGTTCTCCCAATTGAGGTCAGGCTGGTTCTCTGCAAAGAGATGGAGGTAGTATTCGTCGGTCAATTCGTCGTATTTCCAGGCAGAGCCAGAAAAGTAAGAGCCCCAGTTGTTAGGAGGCTGTCTCTTGCCCTGAGCGTCGTACTTTGGAGGCTTCCAGATGTACCAGTTACGCTTGGGGTTGGTCTTGGACGATCTGGACTCCTGGAACCACTTGTGCTCAGCGGCAGTGTGGTTGATGACCAAGTCCAAAATAAGCTTCATGCCTCTGGCATGGACCTGCTCAATAAGAGTGTCCATGTCCTCGAGAGTTCCGTATTTGGGGTAGACCGATTCGTAGTCGCTGATGTCGTAGCCCATGTCATTTTGTGGCGAATCATACATTGGAGACAACCAGATCACATCGACACCCAAGTTTTTCACGTAGTCAAGCTTGGAGATTATTCCGGGAATGTCACCCACACCGTCTCCATTGGAGTCCTTAAAGGAGGCTGGCCAAATTTGGTACACAGAAGCGTCTTTCCACCACTTCGAATTCATTTTAATGATGACAAGTACCCCGGATCCCCATCTTATATAGTTTGGCAGTCTGGAGTTTTTCCGATTTCTCGAGAATAATTGCGAGAAACCACCAATTTTCCGAACGGAGAATTACATCACTCGTTGGTGGGGGACGACCAAATTTTCTTCCATTGCCTAAAATGGACTGAGAATTACCCCACGGAACGACAGAAGCCGCATTTTTCACTCGAATCCGGCATGGGCGACGGGATAAAATCTGAAGATACGGTGCTAGGCCTGTCGGAAACAAAGTTTGCCGGACAATTTAACTTGGGCACCTCTCATAAACTTCTAAAAGCCTGCAATTTTTGCCGGAAGCGGAAAATTAAATGTGTTCAGAAGAGTCTGAACAAATGTGAAAACTGCACTGAACACAGTCGGGAGTGTGTGTTCGACCATAAAATCGTTGCTAATAATAAGGTGTCAAAGAGCAAATTGTATGTGCCGACAAAATCAAAAAATGCTATTTCGGAAACCATCACTTCGGTGCTGAAGAATTTATCTTCCTACACGGGGACATTTTTGGACCAGGTCGACTCGTTTATGCTTGAGGAGTTCGAGAAGACCATCAGCAACACTGGTAACAAGAAGCCGCTTGAAACCACGCAGCCGAAACCTAAAGTATGGGCTGCAAAAAATACGAAGTATCGGGCCAATTCCTTAAAAGAGCTATATTTTACGCTGATTGAACCATACTCACCGTTTTTGCACGAGGACATGTTCGATACGAACATTTACGGCGAAATGGATCAATTTTGCCGTTGCTGTCTTAATATCGCCGGGGGATCGGCTCTAAACAATTCCACGCCCCATTCGGCTATTGAGCTCTTAATCGATATTCTACAAGGATTTTTCCAGGAAGGAATCGAATGGTCGGAGCTAAGACTTTCGTGTTTTTTCTTATTGCCACAGAGAACTGTCATTCCAGGCAATATAGTAGTTCTGAGCTTGGAGTCATTTAATCGACTTTATATCGAAAAAAATGGCAAGCTTAGCGCCAACCTCATAGCTGGTGCCCTCTGTGTAGATGCCTGGAGGGCCATGTTCACCGAGACGCCGCTTATCACCAACCCAGTCATCATGAAAAGTTGTCTAGACATTTTTCAAATTTTGGATATTAAGGACTACAACTATCAGTTTGTCCATTTAAGCATCTTGCTATACAAGTTGATGTGGCTCATCCACGAGAACACACTCTCGGACCAGGACAAGCGGGGCGACTTGCTTAGATTCGAGTTTGATATGCTTCTTTTCCCGGCCAAGCTCAGCAAAAATCTTATGGTGGTCAAAGACACTTTATTATCGACGCCTGAAGCGTTTATTCTTCACATATTGCACAACATGTTGATGATAAAGTACTATACGCAAGCCGTGACCGACAAAGATATGTTTGGCCATCTCACGTCGTTGACGGCGGTGCCAGGACTATACCATTTCATTTCTGGGATGGCTATTTCCAACTTCAGAGTCACCGACGAGATCATACGGCGGTGGCTGATCATCACCGACTCCCAAATATACACGGCCCGGCTCGTGCTTACCCTTTATAAGGCCATGGAGTTCGACACGTTCGTATTCACGCTTCTTTTCTATAATCGAAACCTGAATACCAACTTATCCCCGGAAATGTACAACGCCGTGGACGAAGAGGTCCGGGAGTTTCTCCTCGTGCATCATCTGGACCGGAATCGCGACGATGACTTCGACGGAACTGTGGTTTTCTGGGTTTTCCGGGACGTTAGGAGCATGTCCCTCCAATTTTACATCGACGAAGAAAAGAAAAGACGCCCGAGTCTTGAGTTTACTACGTCGCTACCTCTGGTATAACGTCTATTTGGCTCCGAAGAGACACTCGTCTATATTGTGGGGATCGATGTCCCTGTAGTACGGAAAGTGGTCAAGCATGACTTCTGAGTCGAGCTCGGGGAAATTGCCGTTTATAGCCAGCTTGATCCCGTGGTATAGCAACCTGTATGAATGACCGGTATAGTGAATTCCATCGGTTAAGTATTTCGATAAAATTGCATGATTGGAATTGACCAAGTCTGCTTCAGTAAACCCTCCGTCCTGCTGCATAAGGCTAAACATATCAATAAATGGCACCTGGAGCTCGCCCGCGACCTGCTCCGCCCGGCGCCCGTAGTCTCTGGCCCGCTGGTTGCTGCCAAAGTCCTCCTCATCTCTCATTCTAGCGTCTCTTAAGCCCGGCCCAATAACGATGATTTTTATTTTCTTTTCCTGGGCCAACCCAATCAATTGCCGTAAATTGGCCTCATAACGCTCCAAGCCTACTTGCTGCACCGGTCTCGTGGTGGCATCGTTGGTACCAAAGAAAATCGTCATGAGCTTGACCTCGCTGGTGCCTGGGCGATGCTCAGCGTCGAGAATCCGGGGCAAAAGCCGGATTGCGTGCTCAGAGGTGTACCCCAGGAAGCCTCGGGTCACTACGTCGAGCTTCCGCTGGTAGTCTAGAAGGTTAGAGGATTTGTCATGGGAATCCAGCCCAGCGGAAAAACTGCTGCATTAGGCAAACGGCCCGCTTTACGTACCATAATTTAAGGCGGCTCCAAACCCGAACTCCAAGGATTGGTCGCTGCTGAACTGCGTAAGGGAGTCCCCAAACAACACAAATTTGTCGTAGATAACACTCATCGGAAGAATTGTAGGGAAGATTAGATTCTCGCAACAATAGTTTTACCGACTGGTGGAGAAGTTGCCAGTTTGGGACGTCTGCTAAATGCTTTATAATGCTATGGGCTCCGAAAATCTCCCAGAAATCACCTCTGATGCTTAGCTGTCGACAGATCGTCCTCAGCGACTGGAAATACCGCCAGGCGGGCGCCAATTCCTGGAAACAGGCCAGGCCCGGATTAACTACGGAAATTCACCCAGACCTTTTGGCCAACGGCGAAATCCCCGATCCGTTCGTCGACGACAACGAGAAACAGGTCCAATGGGTTGGAGAGAAGGACTGGGAGTACCAGGCGGAGTTTGACGTTGCGGCGGACTCCCACAAGGCGCTGCACCAGAAATTAGTGTTCGAGGGCTTGGACACCTTCGGAACCGTCTTTTTGAACGACGTCCAGATCTTGGAGACCAACAGCATGTTTGTGCAGTATGAGGTCGACGTAACGGACGTGGTCCGCCTGGGCAGCAACACTTTGCGGATCTATTTTGCCAGTGCTTTGTTGAAAGGCAGAGAGTTGGAGAAGGTGCACGGCAAAAAGGTCGGTTTCAACGGTGAGGGCTCCCGTATGCAGATCCGCAAGGCCCAGTACCACTACGGTTGGGACTGGGGCCCGTTGTTGATGACGTGCGGCCCGTACCGGCCGATTAAGCTTGTTTCTTACGACGCTCGTGTGAACGACGTTTATGTCGAGGTAGACATCACCGACGACCTCGACGCCAAGCTCAGGGTCGTGCTGGACGTCGACCTGGTGCTGGAACTCACGCTCGACGTGCAGATCCGCTCGCCAGACCATCAGTCTGTGTTTTCGGGCCACCATCTGGTCAAGGCTGGCACCAACATTTTCGATATCGAGTTGAAAAAGCCACAGCTCTGGTTCCCGTTCACGCACGGTGAGCCCCACTTGTACTCGTTTGAGTTTGCCCTCAAGAGCGGGGCGGAGACGATCCAAACCGTCTCCAAAAAAATTGGATTTAGAAAAGTGGAATTGGTCCAGGAACCGTTGGAGGGCCAAGAAGGCACCAGTTTTTACTTCAAGGTCAACAATGTGCCCATCTACTGCAACGGATCTGACTGGATCCCCGCCCACTCTTTCCAGACGGCACTCACCCCCAAGGACTACACTGACTGGCTCCAGCTTATGGTCGACGGTAACCAAAATATGATCCGGGTCTGGGGTGGCGGCTACTACGAGCAGGACTTCTTCTACGAGGAGTGCGACCGGCTCGGGTTGCTCGTGTGGCAAGACTTCATGTTTGCGTGCGGTCAGTATCCCGCATACAAGGAGTACGTATCGTTGGTGGAGGACGAAGTCAAATGCCAATTAAAACGGTTACGAAACCACTGTTCTCTCACGGTTTTTGCAGGCAACAACGAGGACTACCAGGTGGCCGAACAGTTGGGCTTGGAGTGGGACCCGAACGACCACTCGGGCGACTACTCCCACACCACATTCCCGGCTAGAACGCTTTATGAAAAAACGTTTCCTGAGCTCATGCAAAAATACCTTCCCAGCGTCCCGTACCACCCTGGCTCGCCATGGGGTGGCAAGGACACTGCGGACCCCACGGTCGGCGACATCCACCAGTGGAATGTGTGGCACGGCAGCCAGGAAAAGTACCAGGACTGGTATAAACTCGGCGGACGGTTTGTGTCGGAGTTTGGCATGGAGGCCTTGCCTTCCCGGAAGACCTACGAGGCCTGCATCACCGACAAGACTGAGCTCTACCCCCAGAGCTACCTTGTGGACCACCACAACAAGGCGGACGGGTTCGAGCGGCGGTTGGCGCTCTACGTTATCGAAAACCTTCGAGTCCAGGGCCTTGATTTCGACTCGTGGATCTACGCCACCCAGCTCATGCAGGCAGAGTGCTTGGGGTATGCGTACCGGTGCTGGCGCCGTGAGTGGCGTGGAGACGGCAAGCGGTATGCTGGCGGGGCCATTGTTTGGCAGATCAACGACTGCTGGCCCGTTGCGTCCTGGGCCATCGTCGACTTCTACAAACGGCCCAAGCTCGGCTACTACTCGGTCAAGAGGGAGAGCGCTCCGCTCGGGATCGGCATGTACCGAAACGAGGTCCGGAGTGTGCCCAAAATCAACGATATCTTTGACTACGGTCCCGTGACCTACAATGTGGATATTTGGGGTGTTAACTCGAGCACCGCCGACGTTGTTGCAGCGCTCAAGGTCGACGTGTATGAGGTCACTTCGGGCGCCAAAATCAGCTCGCTCCCAGACCAAAAAGTGGTCCTCAAGGCCAATCAGACGTCCGAGTTCGTGCAGGCGCTTGAAATCCCGAATGATAAACCAGTAGTAGTTTATTCTCGGGCTGTGGACGCCAACGGCACCGTGATTGCGTCTGCCGCCGACTGGCCGCAGCCGCTCAAGTACCTCAAGTTCCCGGACCGCCATGTGTCGTACGACGTGCGTGACGGCGCCATTACTGTTACTGCTAACAAGCCGGTTAAAGGCGTACAACTTATTTTCGAGCAGGACCTCTTTCCCGAGGACAACGGCTTCGACGTGTTCCCAGACTCGCCCCGGACTGTTCGGGTGCCTGGCCTCACTGCCGCCACTGCTGTAGCCGTAAACCACTACCAATAGATGTTTTAGACCAGTCGCCTGTAGTTCAGTCGTAAGCCGTGCAGCGTGCCGCTGTGAAGTCGTGCAGTCGTGCAGCTGTGCAACGTGTCACTCTAGAGGAGTCCGCCACAGCCCAAGCCGTCTGTAGCTGCCCAGCCAATCGATAATCACGTGACATATGATTGCAGCTCTTGTAGCCGACAGTTCGGCCGACAGTTTAGCAGCAGCAGTCGGGCAACAGCCCATCAAACCAACAAGCAGGCCAGCAGGCCCAGCTGCCGTGGGACCCACCGGGCCTGCAGTTATCGATTAATCGTATCACGTGACTTGCGTCAGAATCGCCAGCCAGTGCCCGACAGTTGGTAGAGCGAGCTGCGTAAGCAGTCCGTGCACCATGGACGGCCACACCGACGTCGCGGCCCGTTCCGGGGTGTCGTGTGGTGGGGTCCGGAAATTCAAGGTTTTCACGTGACCATATCTACTGAAAAATCCCAGCGCAGTGACTCACCATGTCTCAGCGGTGCTTCACTATTGTCATCAAGCTCGGGACCTCGTCGCTCGTGGACGAGGCCACGCGCGAGCCACGCATCGCCAACATGGCGCTTTTGGTCGAGACCATCGTCAAGCTCCGGCGAGCAGGCCATAAAATCATCGTGGTGTCTTCTGGGGCCATCGCATTCGGCATGCGGACCACTGGCACCGAGTCCAAGCCGCTGCGGCTCGCGGCCGTGCAGGCGCTTGCGTCCATCGGCCAGGGCAAGCTTTTTGCACTCTTCGACGACCTTTTCCGCCAGCTCGAGCAGCCCATCGCCCAGATCTTGCTCACCCGCAACGACATCATGGACTACACCCAGTACAAGAACGCCACCAACACCATCAACGAGCTCCTCGACATGGGCGTGATCCCCATCGTCAACGAGAACGACACCTTGAGCGTGGCGGAGATTAAGTTTGGCGACAACGATACGCTTTCCGCCATCACCGCCGGGATGACCCACGCCGACTACCTCTTCCTCATGACCGACGTCGAGTGCCTCTACACCGACAACCCGCGGACCAACCCCGCGGCGGCGCCCATCGTGGTGGTGGACCGGATCGACGACTTGGCGGTGCTGACCACCGAGGACGCCGGCGCCGGGTCCAAGGTCGGCACTGGCGGCATGACCACCAAGCTCATCGCCGCCGAGTTGGCCACCAGCGCCGGCTGCGCCACCATCATCACCCTCTCGTCGACACCGCAGTCCATCATGACCATCGTGGAGGACATCCAGGCTTCAGACGACCTTGTAGACGTCGCCGCCGAGAAGGAGCGCATTCTCGCGGCCGCCGCGGCTGGCAAGATGCCGCTCCACACCCGGTTCCTTGCGCTCGGCGACAAGATCCGCTCGGACCGCCGGTTCTGGCTCCTCCACGGCCTCAAGACCAAGGGCGCCATCATCATCGACAGCGGCTGCTTCAGCGCACTCACCCGCAAGAACAGGGCCGGGCTCCTCCCCGCAGGCATCGTGGCGGTCACCGGCACCTTCCATGTGAGCGAGTGTGTGGACATCAAGGTGCTCGAGTCCAAGAACGACCCCGTCGACACCGCCATTTCCGTGGGGCACTGCCGCGTCAACTACTCGTCGGTCGAGATCGGCATGATCAAGGGGTGCAAGAGCAGGGACATCGAGACCATTCTTGGCTTTGCTGACAGTGAGTATGTGGCCCATCGAGACAACATCGCCTTTCCGCCCAGTCTCCCGCCGCTGACGGACAACCTCGTCAAGCTAGCTATATAGTGTACATTAGGAGCGTGCTCCATCATCGACCAGTGTAGCACCAGAGCAATGTAGCACAGTGCAGTGTAGCACCAGTGCCGCCCACTGTGGAGAGGAAGTGAAACTTTACCATTGGCCCACCACCAGCACTGCCAGCGCCGCCAGAATTTTCCTGGGCAGTCCTCGGATCACCAACACCTCCCTGGCTCGGCCACAGCCGGTCGCTCTCCCAAACCAAAATTTGGTCTCTTCGCTTCTTCTCGCTCGCTCTTATCGCTATGAACCTCCAGCTCGGGTCGTCCGCCGACGATTTCCGGGCGCTTAGCGCCGCCCCGCTCGTCACCACCAACCTCGAGGACGACGCGGTCACGCTGGTCGAGGCGTGCGGCGCCAACGTCTACGTGGGCACGGCGAAGGGCCAGATTCTTCACTTCCACCGTTTTGACGATAATCCGGAGTTCATTCTTCTCTCGCAGCAGGAGGTGCGGCCCGCCGCCGTCGCCCGCATCGTGTTGGTGCCGCAGTTGCTGCGGGTGCTTGTTCTCTGCGGCTCGGTCGTCAACGTGTACACTTTTCCCGAGGTTTCGCCCGTGCTGGCCGGAAAACTCAAAGATGTGGAGGACCTCGCGGTGGTGCCGCGGGCCGGGGAGCTGCTGCCGCCACACGTCGATGCCATTGTGCTTACCACGGCGAAGTTGCGGCTCGTCCGCATGTTTGGCGACCAAATGAAGCTCATCAGAGACATCGCCTACGACGGGCCGCTCACCGCCGTCCCCCACGCCTCCAACGCCCTCGTGACGCTCGCCAACGCCGAGCAGTACGAGATCATAGACGTAGACAACACCAGACGGGTGCCGTTGTTCCTGTACGGGTCGCCAGAGGCCCAGGTCCGGCCGCACATCGTCTCGTTCGTCTCCGACGCCGGCGAGGAGCTTCTCTTGACCACGCTGTCGGACCCCACCACGTCCATGGGCATGTTCATCAGCGCCAGCGGCGACGTGGTCCGCGGGACCCTCACGTGGCTCCTGTTGGGGTACCCCCACGGCGGCGTGGCCGTCGACTGGCCCTACGTCATCGGGTCCTACGGCGAGCGCTCTGGCACCACGTTGGTGGTGTCGTCGTTGACGGACCTTGACGTCAAGGCCACCGCGTCGTTCGAGACGCTCGGAGCCGACCTGGTCAATGTAGCCAAGCTCTCTTCTGCCGTTTCTTTCGACTTGGACTCCGTCAACGAGCTCATGACCGCCACCAATGGTCCCCAAACGAAGTCCACACCGCCACAGCCACGCGAGTTGTGTTCCAGTAGCATTGTCATGTTCGAGGGCCCCAAAATTTGGACCCTTTACTCTCGACACCCTCTTCTTCAGTATGCAGAAAAGCTCCAACTTCATATAGCCGGCACGACTGCCGCCGACTTGCCACTCATCCAGACGCTCGCGTCGGAGCACGCTCATTCTGCCAGCTCAACATGCAAATCGTTCTACACTCACTTGTCGTTCGTCCATTCTCTCGCTGACGAAGACTACGACTCCGTCAAGTCAAACGTTTTGGACTGGCTCCAGGACCCGCTGCCGTCTATATACCCCCTCTTGTACCTTATCGAAGAGTCCAGACTGTCGTCGTTCTGGAACGATGCCTATATTTTCAACGGCATCAAAGACCTTCTTCTGGAGTATACCCCAAAACCCCAGTTTTACGATTTTGCATATTCTCTCGTCAGGGAAATCTACACCGCCTCCGTGCAGACCAAGGCTACTCCTGCAAAGTACACACAACATATACGAAGACTCGTGTACGCCCAGTTCTCTTCCAGTAGCGCTGTGGTGGAGTTTGTTCGAGACACTGACTTGCGTTCGTGGAAGTCGACTTACTCCAAGTCTCTCATCAGCCTCTTGCAGGAAAAGAGCCTCTATGCCGCTTTAGTATACCTCTACTCTATTGTGCCTGCTGGCGGGTTCAGTTCGGCGGACCACACCGACGTTTGCACCTTACTTGCCCAGCTTCTCAAGGGAACCGTTTCCGACGAAAGCGTCCCTCTCAAAGATAAAACCGAGGTAACTGTTGGCGGTGCTACGGTCGATGTCATCGAGCTTCTTCTTAAACACTTGAAGGCTGTAGAAGACTTCAAGATCTATACGGACTGTCTTATGGAAGTGCTCCGTTTAAAACAGGACAGAGGTATAGCGTACATGAGAAAAGACTTGAATGGCATGCACAAGTCCTCATACGGCCAGATCCTCAAGGACGTGTATCAGCTGGACAACAGCGACGACTTTGCCCACCTCAAGCTCGAGTTTCTCGAAAATACTCTCGATGAGGCCATTAAGAACAACGAGCCCATCGAGTCTCGCTTGGAAGAGCTCTTGGACCACTTGCTCAACATCATGCTGTCGCCTACGATCGTCACTGACCATGTCTCCAACAACATGTTGATCTTGTATGAGACCTACAAGATCGAGTACTCGCTAGCGCAAGACGTGCTAGCCAAAAAGAGCTGGGTGGACTTTCTCCAGTCCAACATGAAGGCCACCGAGTGTGAGGGCTTCATCAAGCTCTATGTGAAGCTCTACGAGGTTTTGGTTCACACTGGGGCTGAAAAGGACAAAGACCGGGTTCAACAGTTGGAAGACCAGTGTTTCCGGTTTTTTGACCAGGCTTTCTTGCGTCCGGATACCTGTACAGCACTTCTAGAGTTCCAGGACTTCTATTCGGCGGAGTACTTTGCCGTATACGGCACGCTTCCGTTTCCCAAAACCCTCTACTATACGAACCCACCCGCCAAGGTGGCAACCCAAAACTACAAGCAGGGCCTTCTCCAGGTGTACGAGTTCTACAGACAGCAGTACGCCGTGGACCCCCGCAACTTGCATGGCATCAAGCAGTTTATAAACCAGTACGCTGACCTCTTCAGCCCCAAACAGGTGGTGGAGCTTCTCCCCGAGGACGTATCGGTGTTCCACGTGCAGCAGTGTCTCGAGACGGTGCTCGTGCAGCTCGAGGCCACGCAGCGGCAGCTCGTACTCAAGAAGATCCTCACCAAGCGGGACCTGAGCTTCAACAAGCAGGTGTACGAGGACTTTACCGAATCTAATGAAATGTAAATAGCTATATACAATCTAGAGAAACCCAAGCAACTGGAGGCCGTAGTCGATGAGCATGCCGAGCCACACAAACGCCCCGGTCTTGATGTTGTCGGTGAAGAAGCTCCAGCAGCTGTCGGGGTTGTCGAGGTCGGTCAGCTTCATTTTGGACCAGAGCCGGTACATGGCGTAGGCGCCCACGCCGAAGAAGCCGGGGCCCATGCCGTTCATGACGCCGGCGAGGGCCAAAGACGCCGACTGTGCGGCCCAGAGCTTGTTGATGATGGGCCTAGTGTTGTCGCCCCATTTGAGCGCCGTGGACTTGACGCCGGCGTTGATGTCGAACTTCTTGTCCTGGTGGGCGTAGATGGTGTCGTAGATCATCAGCCACAAGAAGTTGGCCACGAAGAGCGGCGCGGCCACCCACATGAGCGGGGCGCCAACCGCCGGGAACCCGAGCAAGGTCCCCCAGCTGAAGCAGATGGAGATCATGATCTGCGGGTAGTAGGTGAAGCGCTTGAAGAGCGGGTAGGTGCCGATGAACGGGAGCGACAAGGCGCCCAACCAGAAGCACTCGAACGGAAGCGACAAGAGCACCGCCAACCCGACGGTCAACTGGGCCGCCAAAAACGTCACCGCCTGGGGCACCGAGATGCGGCCGCTGGCGATGGGCCGCTCGACCGAGCGCAACACCTGGGCGTCCATTTTGCGGTCGAGCAAGTCGTTGATGGTGCAGCCGGCGCCTCGCATCACCAAGGCGCCGACGCCGAACAACGACGAGGCGCCCAAAAACGTGGCGAGCGGCGCGTGCACCGCGAACGACGCCATGGTGATCCCCCAGAGCAGCGGCACGAGCAACAAGTAGGTGCCGGCGGGCTTTTCGAGCCGCATGAGCTCGGCGTACGGGCGGATTTTTTCAGGTAGCGCCAACATAAACGGCCCCCTTGCCCCCGGGGGGGCGGGCCCCCGCCCGCGCGCGCCGGGGGGGGGGGGGCCCC
>JAQRFW010000051.1:0-19477 GCA_039762375.1 Keqinozyma sinolaborantium | reverse complement strand
GGGGGTGTTTTTCTCCCGCCCCCCCACACAAACCCGCCCCCGCGCGGGGGGGGGGGGCCCCCCGCCGCGGCGCGCAACTGCTCGGGCGTGAACACCGGCTTGGTGGCGAGACGCCGCAACGGCGTCCACGGACGCAACGCAAGTCTGAACATTGAGATTTTTATTCGTCAAACGACCCAAACTCTTCGTGCTCGAGCCGCTCCCGCATCGCCTTGTGGCCGTCGATGAGCAACTGGAGCTCGCCCACCTCGCCGCCCGCCTTGTGCACAAACACCTGCCGGCACATCGGGCAGAGGCCCTTGGAGGCGTCCTGCTCGAGCCATTTGACGATGCAGTGGAGGTGGAAATTGTGCGGGCATCCGGCGCCGAGCACGAGCGGACACTGCGCCCCGGGGTACTTGCAGTTGGGGCAGGTGCCGTCGAAGGCCACGCGGCAGATGCCGCAGAGCTCGTCCTGCGAGTTCAAGTCCCAGTGCCACGACGACACCGCCGTGATTTCGGTGGTGGTGACTCTCATGGTGCGATTTTCGTGCATTGGCTGGCTACGTCTTGCGGTACACGAGGCCCTTGAACATGTCGAAGGAGTTGCCGTCGGGCTGGAGCTCTAGCCGTGCCCCGCTGGCGGTGTCGGCCACCACCAAAAGCCCGTGGTCCGGCGTGATGCCTTCGATTCGGCACTTTCTCACGCCGCCGTCCGTGGCCACGTCCACGAGCTGCCCGCTGTGGAGCCACCGCTTGTAGAACAACGGGAGGAACGGCGCCATGCCTGTGTTCTCGAATACGCTGTAGAACTGGTTCAACGTGAACATGAACCGGGCCAAAAGTAGCTCGTGCTTGTAGTCCGGCAACGCCGCCTGCCCGCGCTGGGCCCGGAGCTCGTTCAACCGCCCGAGCACGAGGTTGAGCGACGTGGTGGGCGCGGCGTTGCTGACGTTGACCCCGATCCCGGCCACGAGGTGGATGCTCTTGTCCAAGTACTGCGAGTTGACGATGAGCCCCGAGATCTTGGCGAACTTGTGGTCGTCGCCGTCCACGGTGCTCGAGTAGTGGTCGCCGTCCACGGCGTCGAAGTACTCGGGCTTGAGCGCATACAAGTCGTTGGGCCACTTGATTTTCACCGGCATGTCCTCGTACCCGGCGCCCAGCCCCGCCACGTCGCTGCCGTAGCTCAAGATCAGCTCCACCATGGCCAACCCCACGAGGTACTGCACGCTGACGATGTTCTGCGCCGCAGCCGTCCCAGCAGCCACCCGGATGAGCGTCGAACTGGCCATCACGCCCTTGGGGTTGATCCACACGTTGCCGCCGCGGCCCCGCCCCGACACCTGCGTGGTCGCCGTCACCACCATCCCGTGCGGGAGGTGCCGCAACCACCCGGGGTTGTGGTCCATGATGGTGTTGGTGGAGGTGATGACCTCGCAGTAGCCGGTCGTGAGCCCGAACTCGCCCGCCGTGCCGTTGCTGGCGTAGAGGTGCTCGAGGTGGCCGAAGTACGTGTTCATGTTGAAGTACGGCGTGGTCTTACCGTCCGGGAGCGCCTTGCCCCGCCACAACTTGATGTGTTTCGGGGCGCTGACCACGTCGTCAAAGTCGTGCGGCTCGGCCGCCGTCATGGCGTCCTCCGGCACCGTCTCGTCGTGGAACACGAGCGTGTCGCACGCGTCCTCGTAGACGTTGCCGTTGACGAGCTCGAGCCCGCGGAGCCGCTGCTCCAAAAGCACCTGGCGCTCGGGACCCAAGTACGACGATAAATGCACCGGCGTCACCCGAGGAAGCGAGCCCGTGACGTCGTCGTTGACCCGCAACCCGAGCCGCTCCAAGCCCCGCCGCATGAACTGGCGGCGGGCCAAGTCGTGGGCCGGCTGCCCCAAAATGTCGATGATGCCCGCGAGCTGGGGCTCATCTGGCAGGGCCTTGAGAAGCGCCGGCGTATACTCCGGATGCGCCCCCGACAAAAGCGCCCTGCCCTTGCCGACGGTGCAGAGCACCACCGCGGCGTCGGCGCCGTCCTCGCTGTCGACCTCGGGGCTCTCGAACCGGGCGAGCACCTCGACGGACCGGAGTTTCAGCGCATTGACAAAAAGCCCGCCGCCGTTGTAGTACGTGTGCACTGGGCCGCCGGCATCAAGCCGTGTCGCCCGCGCTCCGGCGTGCAGCAGGTACACGAAGCCCTTGTAGGCGCAGCCTCTGCAGGTGCCGGGGTAAAACCCCAATTCTCGGGACCCACTCACTTCCTGGGCGGTTCCGGCCTCAAACTCACACCGAGCGGCCGCATAGTAGCCGCCGGCGCAGAACCCGATGTAGCGCCCGCCGCGGCGCACGTAGTCGGCGATCTTGCGGTTGCCGGCGCCGGCAAAAGTCTGGCAAAACGGCAAATCGGCGCCGCCTGGAAAAACCAAGGCCTTGGTTTTGGGCTGCCATGGGTCGTTCAAAAGCGACTTCTCGCCCACCGTCACCACGGCGTAGTACGGCGACAAGTGCGTGCGGAGCGTCTCGAGACAGTGCTTGACGCTCTCGGTGGTGGTGCCTGGCCCGGCGTAGACCAAGACGTTCATAGTGCGAATGTTAACTATGGAAAATCCGGAGATGGTGCAGCTAGCGCCGGCCCCCGGCTACGTGCTCAAGCTGAAAATGCTCTCCGGGCCGCATGCCGGGCTCAAGGTGTTCTTGAATGTGTGCCACGACGGCGCAATCCCCAAACCGCCGGTGGATTTCGACCCGGCGGCCGTTTTTCCCATGATAGTCGACAACCAGTGGGAGATCCCCATCTTTTTGGGGCCCGAGAAGCAGGTGGTCGACAAGAAGGGCACGCCGTCGGTGTGCTACGACTGCTGTGTCAACCCTGCGTGCTTCCAGTGGCTCACGCTCAACGCCGACCTCCGGTCCATCGTCAACGAGTGGTGCCTCGAGGCGGTGGAGTTTGCGCACGGCGTGGCGCTCGACCGCGAGTACGCCACGCCCAAGATGCTCTCCAAGGGCGAGCTCCTGCGGGTGGCGGTGGAGCGGTCGCAGCTCGAGCTTTCGGCGCTCCAGCGGCTGGAGCCGTTGGAACTTATTCGGGAGCACGCCGAGCAGGCCCTGGGCGCTGACGAAACGCCCGCCACGTTGTTTCCGGCGACGAAGCGGCCGCTCATTGAGGAGGTGGACCCTGTGACGCCAGTAAAAGCGCCGGTAAAAGCTACAGTCTCAACCTCATCGACCTCATCGGGCTCATCGCCCTCCGTAACGCTCACGCCTCTAGACAACGGCCTCCTCATCAAAGCCGCCGGGCACTACCGCGTCTACACCAACGTCGCCGCCGCCGAAATCGTCCTCAAAGGGCCTTCTACGCTTACGATCCCCGTCCCCAAAACCCTCTGTCTCGATAAGGTCACGGGACTTTACGTTTTAAGCGAGAAAACCGTTTACGTCGTTATCGCAGCGGAATAATTCCGCACTGCAAAATCCACCGGAACCGCCAACATGTCTGAACTCACAGCGCTTCTTGAGCCCAAGACGCCGGCGTTCGGCGACGAGCTCCGCACCACCGTGCGCTCGTCGTTCCCGCTCGTGGTGTCGTTTCTCTTGCAATATATGGTGTCGGCCACCACCATCTACGCTACCGGACGGTTGGGCCCGCGAGAATTGGCCGCCGCCTCGCTCGCCGTGTGCACCTTCAACATCACGGGGCTCGCCATCTACCAGGGCATGGCCACGTCGTTGGACCTGCTCTGCTCGCAGGCGTACGGCTCCGGCGACTTGCACAACGTCGGAGTGTATTTCCAGCGGTGCTCGGTGATGCTCATGGCCGTCACCGTGGTGGTGCTCGTGCCGGTGTGGTGGTACGCGGCGCCGCTCCTCCAGCTCGTCGTTGCCGACAAGGAGTTGACGGAGATGGTGCAGCAGTTCATGCGGGTGTTGACGTTTGGCGCCCCAGGGCTCTTGCTTTTTGAGACTGGCAAGCGGTTTCTCCAGGCCCAGCACCTCTTCAACGCCGGCACGTACGTGCTCGTGGTGACGGCGCCGCTCGGCGTGGTGCTCAACTGGCTCCTCGTGTGGCACCCGGTCTACGGGCTCGGGTTCATCGGGGCGCCCATCGCCGCCAACATCGTCTACTGGGCCATGAGCGTGCTCCTCTGGGCATACGTGGTGTGCGTCGACGGCATGCGGTGCTGGAACGGGCTCGACTGGCGCCGTCTGTGCTCCAACTGGGGCCCCATGTTGCGGTTGGCGCTTCCGGGTGTGGTGATGGTCGAGGCCGAGTACCTTGCGTTCGAGGTCATGACGATCTTCGCCGCCTCGTTCGGCACCGTGGCGCTCGCGGCGCAGTCCATTGTGTCCAACGTGGGCTCGCTCGTGTTCCAGATCGCCTTTGCGGTGTCGGTGACCATCACCACCCGGATTGGCCACTTTGTCGGCATGAAGGACACCGCCAGCGCCCGCGTGTACGTGCGCATCTACGTGCTCGTCAGCACGGTCATCGGCGTGGTCAACTGCATCTTTCTCACGCTCTTCCGCGCCCAGTGGGCCCGACTTTTCTCCAAGGACCCCGACGTCGTAGCCTACACCCTGCACATTATTCTCTTTTTGGCGCTCAACCAGCTCTGGGACGCCTTCAACGTGGTGGGCCTGGGCGTGCTCCGGGGCCAGGGCCGCCAGCGCATCGGCTCGTACCTCAACGTGCCGGCGTTCTACGGCCTAGCGCTTCCCATCGGCTACGTGCTCGCATTCCACCACGGCATGTCCATCGCCGGGCTCTGGGTCGGGATCTGGGCCGGCGTGCTGGTGCTTGCCGTCGGCCAGGCCGTCGCCATCTACTACTCGGACTGGGACCACATCGTGGTCGAGTCCATGGGCCGCCATGACCACTAGATATTTATATACAGGACACGATCTACACCTCATCACCACTATAGTGAAAAATCGCACCATGGCACCTCGTAGAAAGTTCGACAAGAAGGCCGCCACGACCTTCAGCGTGGTGCACCGGGCGCACGACGACGCCCTCTACTTTGACAACGACGCTTCGCGGCATGTGCTTGTGCCGGTGGACCAGAAACCGGGCAGAACCGCTCGCGATGGCCTGAAGGCTGCTCGCGATGAGCTGCTGAAAGAGCCGGTCCGCGAGAACGCCGGCTTGGCGGCGCAGTACGGAGTCTACTACGACGACTCGAAGTACGACTACATGCAGCACTTGAAGCCGATCGGGCAGGAGAAAGACGCAGTTTTCATTGCCAAAAAAGACAAGCCCGAGAAGACGGCCCGCCCCGACTTGTTCGAGGCGCTCAAGGGCGAGATGGCGTCCACGACGACCACAGCTGTGACGCAGGACGACTTGGAGAACATTCCGTCGGCGTTGCAGGGCTTCAACCCCAACATGGACCCTCGGTTGAGAGAGGCGCTCGAGGCGTTGGAGGACGAGGCCTACATAGCGTCGGACGACGAGGATGTGTTCGGCGACTTGTTGCAGTCGGGCCAGGCGGACGACTACGACGACGAGGAGGACGACGACGAATGGGATCTCGACAACTACGAGGACGAATACGACCAGAAGTACGACTCCGACACGTACCAGGAGCAGGAGGTGCCGTACAACGAGGGCGAGGCGCCGGAGGAGATGCACGCGGCGCCGGTGGCCACGGGGTGGGGCGATGTCAACAAGTTTTTGAGCACGGCGCCCGCCAACGAGTTCGACTCGGACGACGACTTCGAGCTGGAGCAGGACGAAGTGCCGGAGCTTCCAACCGTGAAGAAGAAGTCCAACACCAAGGCGCGCAAGAAGAAGGGCGCCATGACCGACACCTCGTCGTTCTCGATGTCGTCGTCGGCGGTGTACCGTACGGAAGGGTTGACGCTCTTGGACGACAAGTTCGAGGTGCTTGCCGAGAAATTCGACGAGCAGGACGAGGAGGCGTACGAGGAGTTCGACTTTGGCGCCGAACGGGACGACCTCGAGGGCCTTATCGACGACTTCTTGGACAACTACGAGTTGGAGCGGGGCGGGCGCAAGTTGACCCGCAAGAACGACGAGCTCAAGCGGCTCCAGGAGCTGGCGGACTCGGTGTCCAAGGGCAAGGCGGCGGCCAGACGGCAGAAGCTGGCGTTGGACGGGCTTGCCGACTTGAAGATATGAGACATGACTACGACTACTAAATAGTAACTACAATTAACAAAACATAAAACATTAACAACATTAAATACAAGAATTACAACTGCAACTACAACAACCACAGTAGCAGCACCGTAGCACCACAGCACCACCGCCACCGCCACCCTGCTCTTCGCCAGCGTCGCTGGTCGGCTCGCCTACTCCTCACGTGACGACCCGCACTCAACTCAACGACACCATACCTCTCCGGCTCAAACGTTTCGTCGTCGTTACCTGCTGCTTGCTACTCTGCGCCGTGGTCCATTTTGCGTCGCTAGAAATCACTGCTGCTCCCATGACGTCCGTGCTGAAAGTGTACGCCGACGTCCTCGCCGCCAAGCCCAAGAGCTACTGGGACTACGAGAACCTCAACCTCAAGTGGAACTCCCAGGACAAATACGAGATCATCAAGAAGTTGGGGCGGGGCAAGTACTCCGAGGTGTTTTTGGGGATCGAGCTCCCCGCCGGCGCCAAGTGCGTCATTAAGGTGTTAAAGCCGGTCAAGCGCAAGAAGATCAAGCGGGAGATCTCGATTCTCCAGAACTTGCTGAGCGGGCCCAACGTGATCGGGCTCTTGGACATTGTGCGGGAGCCGTCGCTGAAAACGCCGGCGTTGGTGTTCGAGTACATCAACAACATCGACTTCCGCACGTTGTACCCGACGTTTGCCGACCTCGACATCCGCTACTACATGTTCGAGCTTCTCAAGGCGCTCGACTACTGCCATTCCATGGGCATAATGCATCGGGACGTCAAGCCGCACAACGTCATGATAGACCACGAGAACAAGAGCTTGCGCCTCATCGACTGGGGGCTTGCCGAGTACTACCACCCGGGCACCGAGTACAACGTGCGCGTGGCGTCGCGCTACTTCAAGGGCCCCGAGTTGTTGGTGGATTTCCGCTACTACGACTACTCGCTCGACTTGTGGTCCTTTGGCTGCATGTTTGCCTCCATGGTGTTGAAGAAGGAGCCGTTCTTCCACGGCCGCTCCAACACCGACCAGCTCGTGCAGATCGTGCGGGTCTTGGGCTCCGACGACTTGCACAAGTACCTCACCAAGTACAACTTGACTTTGACCGAGGAGTACGAGGACTTGGGGTACTACAATAGAAGGCCGTGGAAGCGGTTTGTCAACGCCAACAACCAGCATTTGGTGAGCGACGAGTTCATCGACTTGATCGATAAGTTATTGAAGTACGACCACCAAGACCGTTTGACGGCCCAAGAGGCCATGGCCCATGCGTACTTTGATCCCGTGAGGCCTAAGTAGTTGAATGTATGAGTGAGTAGAGGAGGAGTAGAACTGGAGAGGACAGTAGGTGGGAATCAAGAGTTGCAGAAATAAAGAATAGGCGGTATTGACAGTATTGAAGAATTGAATTGAAGAATTGATAGTATGGATAGAATTGACAGAATTGGCAGAAAGGCCGAGTTGAAAGAATTGCTAGAGTGGACAGTATGACTGTGTTGGCACTGTCGTCACAAAGACTGGAAGGTGTGGTGGTGTGAATATGAAGGCAGAATTGGTAAACCTCTGGGATAGGTTCAGAAATGAAAAAGAATAAAAAATAGTAAATTTAGCAGAATGCAGAAAGGAGAATAATTAAATTAGCGCCAAAGTAGACAGAAAAACAGAGGATAGAGAGCAATGGAAGCATGCTAACAGAGTCGACAGGAAAGAATTGGAACAAACCGTACAAGAACTGGCAATAAAAAGTAGTAGAAAAATAGAAAAAGTACAGATTAGTGAAAATAGAAGAAACAGTAGAAAGATCGACAAAAATAGTAGAAGTAGAACAGACAAAACACACAATAACAGCACAACAGACAGCAGAAGCGGATCCGACCAACGCCAGAGAACAATCAAATAACTACAACCTGATGTACCCCAGCTTTCGCAGCCATCGCTGCCAGCCGACGACATCAATGTCTGAGGCTCTCACAGCCTGAAACCTGGCAGAAGACCCCGCTAGGTCACAACATACCCAAATCCCCGAGGAATTGGTCGGGGCGTCCAAACTACGTCTCTGTCGCCAACCTACATCGCCCATCGACTCATTGGCTCAAGCCGTAGGCCCATCTACGTCCCCCCTGCCACCGCCCTGCCACCGCCGCTGCCACCGTCCTGCCACCGCAGACCACGCAGTCTGGACACCGCATGCCCGGCACATGCCTCGACGGCCCCCAGATTCCACCGAATTCCATCGCGACCAACTCTGATCTGAATAACCATTCAACATGACCAACCCCAAGGTATTTTTCGATGTGACGCAAGCCGGCGAGGCCAGAGGCCGGATCGTGTTCGAGCTCTTCGCCGACGTGGTGCCCAAGACGGCGGAGAATTTCCGGGCGCTCTGCACCGGCGAGAAAGGCGTAGGCAAGGCCGGCAAGCCGCTCCACTACAAGGGCTCGATTTTCCACCGGATCATCAAGGACTTCATGGTGCAGGGCGGCGACTTCACGCACGGGCTGGGCATCGGCGGCGAGTCGATCTACGGCGAGAAGTTCGAAGACGAAAACTTCAAGCTCGTCCATGACAAGCCGTTTTTGTTGTCGATGGCCAACGCCGGGCCCAACACCAACGGGTCGCAGTTCTTCATCACCACGGTGCCCACGCCGCACTTGGACGGCAAGCACGTGGTGTTTGGACAGGTGCTTGGCGGCAAGTCGGTGGTGCGCCAGCTCGAGCGGTGTGAAAAAGGCGCCGACGACAAGCCGGTGGACGAGTGGGCCATCGCCGACTGCGGTGAGGTCGACGAGTACGTGCCTGCGCCGGTCGACGACGGCACCGGCGACATCTACGAGGCGGTGATGGCGGACGACGACCACATTGACGTCAACTCGCCAGCGTCGGTTTTCACGGCGGTTTCGGCGCTCAAGGACATCGGAACGGCCCAGCTCAAGGCCGGCAACCTCGACACAGCGCTCGCTAAGTACGCCAAGGCCGTGGGGTTCCTCGAGGAGTACTTCCCCGAGGATCTCGACGAAAAAGACCTCGCTACGCTCTACAGCCTCCAGAGCTCGTGCAACTTGAACGCATCGCTCGTGGCGCTCAAGCTCGCCCGTGCCAAGGACGCCGCGCGGTTCGCCGAGCTGGCGCTCGCGGTCGAGACCCTCGACGACAAGTCCCGGGCCAAGGCGCTCTACCGCAAGGGCCTGGCGCTACTTTTGCTCAAGGACGAGGACGGTGCCAAAACCGTTTTCGAGCAGGCGCATGCGCTCTCGCCGGACGCCGCCATCGCCAAGGGCCTTGCGGACGCCACGGCGGCGCTCAAGCTGCGCAAGGACAAGCAGCGGCGGGCGATGTCCAAGTTCTTCTCGTAGGTCCCAAATATACGCCGGGGCGCGCGCGCGGCGTAGCAGCCGTCCTGAAAAATTTATCGTCGAGCGAGCGAAAAACATCCTCAATTACTGCTCAGTAATCCACTGTTGACCGCCCCCCGCCGCCTCAACAGACCTGCCAGCAGCCCGAGCATCACCGGAAACAACCCCGCGAACCAGCAGCAGCCGCCGACCCGATGAGCCGCCAGTTCCCGTATTCCAGTGCGCCGCTCCGCGCCGTCAAAGAAGTGCAGTTTGGGCTTCTCTCGCCCGAGGAGATCCGCGCCATCTCCGTGGCCAAGGTCGAGTACCCCGAGACCATCGACCAGCTGACGAAAAAGCCCCGCGAGGGCGGGCTCAACGACCCGCGGTTGGGCTCGATCGACCGTAACTTCAAGTGCCAGACCTGCTCCGAGGACATGGCCGAGTGCCCCGGCCACTTTGGCCACATCGAGCTCGCCAAGCCCGTGTTCCACATCGGCTTCATCGCCAAGATCAAGAAGGTGTGCGAGTGTGTGTGCATGCACTGCGGCAAGCTTTTGTTGGATGAATCTAATCTTGCGATGGCCCAGGCCATCCGCATCCGCGACCCCAAGAAGCGGTTTAACGCCGTGTGGAGCGTGTGTAAGACCAAGATGGTGTGTGAGGCCGACCCCGTCGGCGACGACGAGCCGGCGCCGCAGAATTTGCGTGGCGGCTGTGGCCACATGCAGCCCACCGTGCGCCGTGACGGCCTCAAACTTTGGGGCACCTGGAAGCAGAACAAGAACTACGAGGACTCCGAGCAGCCCGAGCGCCGGCTTCTCACCGCCTCCGAGATCTTGTCGGTGTTCCGCCACATCTCGTCCGAGGACTGCCACCGGCTCGGCTTCAACGAGGACTACGCCCGCCCCGAGTGGATGTTGATCACAGTGTTGCCGGTGCCGCCGCCGCCCGTCAGACCGTCCATCGCCTTCAACGACACCGCGCGAGGCGAGGATGACTTGACGTTCAAGCTCGCAGACGTGCTCAAGGCCAACATCAACGTGCAGCGCCTCGAGATGGACGGCTCGCCGCAGCACGTCATCTCCGAGTTCGAGGCCTTGTTGCAGTTCCACGTCGCCACCTACATGGACAACGACATTGCCGGCCAGCCACAAGCGCTCCAGAAAACCGGTCGTCCCATCAAATCCATCCGGGCCCGACTCAAGGGCAAGGAGGGCAGATTGAGAGGCAACTTGATGGGTAAGCGGGTGGACTTCTCCGCCCGTACCGTCATTTCGGGTGACCCCAACTTGGATCTCGACCAGGTGGGTGTGCCCATCTCCATCGCCCGGACCTTGAGTTACCCCGAGGTCGTCACCCCCTACAACATCCACCGGTTGACGGAGTATGTGCGGAACGGCCCCAACGAGCATCCCGGCGCCAAGTACGTCATTAGAGACACCGGCGACCGGATTGACTTGAGATATAATAAAAGAGCTGGAGACATTGCCTTGCAGTACGGCTGGAAAGTCGAGCGCCATTTGATGGACGACGACCCCGTGTTGTTCAACCGTCAACCGTCGTTGCACAAGATGTCTATGATGGCCCACAGAGTCAAAGTAATGCCCTATTCCACCTTCAGATTGAACTTGTCGGTGACCTCACCTTATAACGCCGATTTCGACGGTGACGAAATGAACTTGCATGTGCCGCAGTCGCCCGAGACCCGGGCCGAATTGTCCCAGATTTGTGCGGTGCCGTTACAGATTGTGTCGCCTCAGTCCAACAAGCCTGTCATGGGTATTGTGCAAGACACCTTGTGTGGAGTCCGGAAAATGACTTTGAGAGACAACTTTGTCGAGTACGACCAGGTCATGAACATCCTCTACTGGATCCCCAACTGGGACGGTGTGATTCCGCCGCCGGCCATCATCAAGCCCAAGCCCATGTGGTCGGGTAAGCAGTTGCTTTCGATGGCCATCCCCAAGGGTATCCACTTGCAGCGGTTCGACGACGGCACCACGCTTCTCTCGCCCAACGACAACGGCATGTTGATTGTCGACGGAGAAATCATGTTCGGTGTTGTCGACAAGAAGACCGTGGGTGCCACTGGAGGTGGGTTGATCCACACGGTCATGAGAGAAAAGGGCCCGCAAATCTGTGCCCAATTGTTCAGTTCTATCCAAAAGGTCGTCAACTACTGGTTGCTCCACAACGGCTTCTCCATTGGTATTGGTGACACCATTGCCGACGCCGCCACCATGAGACAAGTGACGACCACCATTCAGGACGCCAAAGACAAGGTGCAAGAGATCATCTTAAACGCACAACAGAACAAATTAGAGCCCGAGCCTGGTATGACGTTGCGTGAGTCTTTCGAACACAATGTGTCGAGAGTGTTGAATCAAGCTCGTGATTCTGCTGGTCGTTCGGCAGAAATGAGTTTGAAAGATTTGAACAACGTGAAGCAGATGGTGACTTCCGGTTCCAAAGGATCTTTCATCAACATCTCGCAGATGTCGGCCTGTGTGGGCCAGCAGATCGTGGAAGGTAAGCGTATTCCGTTCGGATTCTCCGACAGATCGTTGCCCCACTTTACCAAAGATGATTACTCGCCCGAGTCTAAAGGGTTCGTTGAAAATTCCTATTTAAGAGGCTTAACGCCTCAAGAGTTCTTCTTCCACGCCATGGCTGGTAGAGAAGGTCTCATTGATACTGCCGTGAAGACGGCAGAGACCGGTTACATTCAACGTCGTTTGGTTAAAGCCCTCGAGGATATCATGGTCCATTACGATGGAACCACCAGAAACTCGTTGGGTGACATCATCCAGTTCGTCTATGGTGAGGACGGAATTGATGGTACCCAAGTTGAAAAGCAGTCGGTCGACACCATTCCTGGCTCCGACGCCGCCTTTGAAAAGCGTTACCGTATCGACGTCTTGGACCCCAACGGATCATTCCAGGAGTCCTTGTTGGAGTCTGGTAAGGAAATCAAGGGTGACGTCAAGTTGCAGAGAGTCTTGGACGAAGAGTACAAGCAGTTGCAGGCTGATCGTGCCTACTTGAGAGATATCTGTTTCCCCAACGGAGACTACAACTGGCCATTGCCCGTCAATCTCCGTCGTATCATCCAGAACGCCCAGCAGATTTTCCACTCTGGTAGACAGAAGGCCTCCGACTTGAGACTTGACGAAATCGTCTTGAGCGTCAGAGACTTGTGCACCAAGTTGTTCGTGGTCCGTGGTGAGTCTGAATTGGCCAAGGAGGCCCAGGAAAACGCCACGTTGTTGTTCCAGTGCTTGTTGCGTTCCAGATTGGCCGCCCGCCGTGTCATTCAGGAATTCAAGTTGAACAGAACTTCTTTCGAGTGGGTCGTGGGTGAGATCGAGACCCAGTTCCAGAAGTCGGTGGTCGACCCCGGTGAGATGGTCGGTGTCATTGCCGCCCAGTCCATTGGTGAGCCTGCCACCCAGATGACGTTGAACACTTTCCATTATGCCGGTGTGTCGTCCAAGAACGTCACCTTGGGTGTGCCTCGTCTTAAGGAAATCTTGAACGTGGCCAAGAACATCAAGACCCCAGCCTTGACGGTGTACTTGAACCCCGAAGTGGCTCAGGACATCGAAAAGGCCAAGGTCGTCCAGTCGGCCATCGAACACACCACTTTGAAGAACATCACTTCTGCCACCGAGATCTTCTACGATCCCGACCCCAGAAGTACTGTGATCGAAGAGGATTACGATACCGTGGAGGCGTACTTTGCTATTCCCGATGAGAAGGTCGAAGAGTCGATCGAAAAGCAGTCGCCATGGCTTCTTCGTTTGGAATTGGACCGTGCTAAGATGTTGGACAAGCAGTTGACCATGTCGCAAGTGGCCGAGAAGATCTCGCAGAACTTTGGTGAAGATTTGTTCGTCATTTGGTCCGACGATACCGCCGACAAGTTGATTATTCGTTGTCGTGTGGTGCGTGATCCTAAGTCTTTGGACGAAGACGCCGACGCCGAGGAGGACCAGATCTTGAAGAGAATCGAGGCCCACTTGTTGGACGCCATCTCTTTGAGAGGTATTCCTGGTATCACCAGAGTGTTTATGATGCAGCACAAGGTCAGTTTCCCCGATGTGTCGGGTGAATACACCCAAGGTCAAGAATGGGTGTTGGAAACTGACGGTGTCAATTTGGCAGATGTCATGGCCATTGCCGGTGTTGATGCTTCCAGAACCTACTCCAATAACTTTATTGAAGTGCTTTCTGTGTTGGGTATCGAAGCTACTCGTTCTGCCTTGTACAAGGAAATTCTTAACGTCATTGCTTTCGATGGTTCCTACGTCAACTACCGTCACATGGCTCTTTTGGTGGATGTCATGACTTCTCGTGGTCACTTGATGGCCATTACTCGTCATGGTATCAACAGAGCTGACACCGGTGCTTTGATGCGTTGTTCTTTCGAAGAAACCGTGGAAATCTTGCTTGACGCCGCCTCGTCGGCCGAGTTGGATGACTGCAGAGGTATCTCTGAGAACGTGATGTTGGGTCAAATGGCTCCTTTGGGTACTGGTGCTTTCGATGTCATGGTGGACGACAAGATGTTGAAATCGGCTCCTTCGACTATGTCGGGAGCTGGTGCCGACGAGCTTGGTCAATACGCCGACGACGGTGGTGCTACTCCTTACAGAGACTACGACATGGAAGATGACAAGATCCAATTCGAAGAAGGGGCAGGATTCTCTCCTATCCACACGGCTCAAGTTAGTGATGGAAGCGGTGCGTTGACTTCTTACGGAGGCCAACCAACCTCTCCTTCGCCAACTTCTCCATTCTCCTACGGAGCCACGTCTCCAGGATATGGGGCTACTTCTCCTGGATACGGACCTACATCTCCATCGTACTCGCCAACGTCGCCAAGTTACTCACCAACCTCTCCATCTTACTCTCCAACTTCGCCAAGTTACTCTCCTACTTCGCCAAGTTACTCACCAACCTCTCCATCGTACTCCCCTACATCTCCATCATACTCGCCAACTTCGCCAAGTTACTCACCAACCTCTCCATCTTACTCTCCAACTTCGCCAAGTTACTCGCCAACTTCGCCAAGGTACTCACCAACTTCGCCAAGTTACTCGCCAACTTCGCCAAGTTACTCCCCTACTTCTCCATCCTACTCACCTACTTCGCCAAGTTACTCACCAACTTCGCCAAGTTACTCCCCTACATCTCCATCATACTCGCCAACTTCGCCAAGTTACTCCCCCACATCCCCATCATACTCACCAACCTCACCTTCTTACTCGCCAACCTCGCCAAGCTACTCGCCCACTTCGCCTAGTTACTCACCAACTTCGCCAAGTTACTCGCCAGGTTCGCCTTCTTACTCACCATCCGAACCCAAGAAGGATAAGAAGGATGACTAATTGCCTAGCAATAGTGTATTTTAAAGACTGTAAAAAGAAAAACGATAATTGTAGATTTAAATATAAGTTCCAATCAACTGGTAGTCTTTCTTGTTATCGTTGTCAAGATATAATTCAGATTTCTGGCACTTCTTTATCTACACTCATCTCATCGCAATGTCTAACAGAGGAGACACGAATTCCTTGAAAGAGAGGGACAAAAAGCGGCGCCAGGTATTCAAGCCCATCCTCGACAACCCGTTCACACAGGCGAACTGGCCGTTTATCGAGCCCCAGGTCGCTAGCGACATTTTGGACCATTTATCGATAATTTTCAGTTCTGTCAAGGTGTATAACTCGGCCAAAAATGCCGATAAAAGGGCACATCCACCGGAAGTGCTCCTGAAGATCACTGTTGGATTCAACGCCACCAACGAGCGGTTGGAGCAGCAAGCGCAGGGAAAGCTTGACGGCGTTTTGGTGAAATATATTTTTGTCGCCAAATATGACTTGAATCCCGCCATTATCACCAACCACTTCCCGGTGCTTTCGTACACGGCGTCGGAGGGATGCGGGCAGAAGGTCAAGTTGGTGCAATTGCCGCGAGGAGCTACGGCGCAGCTTTCAGAAATGGTCGGGGTGGCTGGGACGTCCGTTTTGGGGCTTGCAGGCGGGTTGGCGCAGGCGAAGGCGCTCTACGAGATACTAGATAAGGTGACTGATGTGGAGGTGCCGTTTTTGGGGCAGTTCAAGAAGCCGGCGATCGAGTTTGTCCGGACGAGTGCTCCGGTAAAGCAGACGAAGAAGCAGCAGAAGCAGCCACAGAATGATAAGCAAGAGAATAAGGAACAGAAGCAGGAGAAGAAGCAACAAGAGAAACCAGAGAAGCAGAAGAATAAGCAGCAGAAACCCAAACTGGAGAAGCCCAAGCCAGATTCAGAGAGATCAGTGAAGGCAGAAAAAATAGGGAAGACCGAGAAGCCCGCCACAACGCAGGACGGCCCCAGCCACAAGAAACAGAAGAGGTAGCCCCCTCAACGGCCAGCAGACCAGATACGCGTTATCGGTGTCGTTGCGTCAATTTTCATCTCTGTAGGTCACCAGGCAATTACCATAGAATTCCAGCAATTCCAGCGTTCCGGCACTCAGAGACCGCCACTACCAGCAGCCCGCAGCAGCCAGCGCAACGTCGAGCACCACAGCCGGCCCACTACATACACACTACATAACTATCTACACCATCTAACCTTCTCGATCTGCGCGATGAAAGACCACTCTCTTTCGCTAGAACTCCCGTGGGTCGAAAAGTACCGCCCGCACCAGCTCGCGGACATCGTCGGCAACACCGACACCGTGGAGCGGCTCAAGCTCATTGCGCAGGACGGAAACATGCCGCACATGATCATCTCTGGGCTCCCAGGAATTGGAAAAACCACCTCGATCCACTGTTTGGCCCACGAATTGCTTGGTCTGCAGTACCAGCAGGCCACGCTCGAGCTCAACGCCTCGGACGACCGGGGGATCGACGTGGTGCGTAACAAAATCAAGCTCTTTGCCCAGACAAAGATCCAGTTGCCGGCGGGCAGACATAAAATCATCATCTTGGACGAGGCCGACTCGATGACGCCGGGAGCGCAGCAGGCGCTCCGCCGCACGATGGAGATCTACTCCAACACCACGCGGTTCGCGTTCGCGTGCAACCAGCTGTCCAAGATCATCGAGCCGTTGCAGAGTCGGTGTGCCATTTTGCGGTACTCCAAGTTGAGCGACGAGCAGGTGCTCAGCCGGCTCTTGGAGATCGCCGGCGCCGAGAGCGTCAAGTACAACTCCGAGGGCCTCCAGGCGTTGGTGTTCACGGCCGAGGGCGACATGCGCCAGGCCATCAACAACATGCAGAGCACGGTGGCCGGGTTTGGGTTCGTGGACGACGTCAATGTGTTCAAGATCGTGGACCAGCCGCACCCGCTCGTGGTCAAGAAGATGGTGGCGCGGTGCGTGGCCGGCGACATCGACGGGGCGCTCGAGCTCTTGGACCTGCTCTGGCAAAAGGGCTACTCGGCGGTGGACATCGTCACCTCGGCGTTCCGGGTCACCAAGACGCTCCAGGGCGTGTCGGAGCTGAAGAAGCTCGACGTCATCAAGGAGATCGGCTTGACCCACATGCGCGTGCTCGAGGGCGTGGCGCTGTACCTACAGTTGTGTGGGCTTTTGGCGAAAATATGTCTGGTGTGATATACGTTATTCATGGCTACTTTTTGTAGGCGCTGTAGAGCATCTCGAAGTGGGCGATCTGCTCCTGCACCAACGCGTTGGGCCGCTCGATCTCGTTGGTCAAGATGTTGGCGATGAGGAAGTAGTTGTTGTAGAGGAAGATCTCTTTGTCGCCGGACTTTTTGCTGAACAACCGGTTGCTGAGCTTGGTGAGCGTGGTCTCGAAGTCGTTGCGGAGCCGCACGATCGACGTCAGGAGCGGCTCGCCCTCCACGGTCTCGTCGTCGTCGCCGTCCGAGTAGTCGACCGAGAGCTTGAGAAGCCCGCCGAGAAGCTGGCCAAACTGCTGCGTCATGGCGATGGGCGCGAGACTGGCGTCGGCTCTGCCGCCCCGCGTCGCCACCTTCTTCATCGACTCGCAGTTCAAGTCGATGATCTTGGTGAAGTGCGGCCACAAGATGAGCAACAACGAGTTGAAGTAGTCCTCGAGCACCGGAATGTGGAACTCGTTGTGCAATCTGGAGTGGGACGACTGGATGAGCCGAATCATGCAGAGCACGGCGTAGGCATCGCAACTGCCCTGGAACGTCGACAGCAAGCTCGAGGCCATGCGCGACGACGTGAGCGACGCCGTCCCGCGGGCTGACAGGAAGAAGTATGGCACATGGGTGATGAGCCAGGTGACGTACTCCCGGCCGATTTTGTAGACGTCTTCAAACACGAGCAACGACCAGTCCTGGGTCGAGGTCTCGCCCGACTCCGTCGGCACCTCCACCAGGTGGTGTTTCTCGTCGCCCTGGAAGAAGAAGTCCACCACGAACAAGTATTCCACCACCACATTGTCCATGACGGCGATGTTCCACTGGTCGAATACGAACTCGAGCCAGTAGGCGAACGGCGTGCTCTCGGCGATCTGCGCCGGGATGGACGTCTGCGGGCGGTGCTGGGCGGCCTTCTGGAGAATGTCGATGCGCTTGTCGACCGACACGAGGTACTCAGCGAGCGAAACCCGGTTCTGGCCCGGGCCTGGCGGCGACCCCGACGGTGGGTGGAGCGAATTGCCCGCCGAGCCGCCGTAGAGCCACTTCAACCCGCCGCCAAGAAGCGTGGCCTTCTCCTCAGTGCCGGCGGCCCCGCCAATGACCATGGCCAGGTCTACATGGCGCAAATTGAGCTTCTGGAGGGCGTAGAGGTACTTGGCGAAGCGCGACCGGTAGTACCACTTCATGGTGTACAAGTAGGCCAACTGGAGCTGGGCAGCGAGCTCCGGGTGGTGCAGCTTCAAGAACACAAAGATTTCCTTGACCCGAATGAGGTCCAGCTGCACCGTCTGCGACGACTTGGCCGTCGACGAGCGCAAGAGCTTGATCTGCACGATGATGTGGTCGCGGATGCGCTCCACGGCCTTGGCGGTCAACATGTCGATCCCCAGCTGGAGCTGCTGGAAGGCCACCGAGTCCTGGTAGAGGGCCACCAACTTGGGGTCCAACGAGCCGCCGTGCAAGCTGGCCACGAGCTGCGCCTTCTCGGAGAGGAAACGGAGGTTCTCGAGCCAGCCGGGGTCGATGGGGCCCGACACCACGGCGCGGGCGATGTCTGGCGGGATCATCAAGTCCAAGATGATGGGGTTGAGCTTTTCGGAGCCGGTTTTCTGCAGCGCCAGCGAGTCCGAGAGCGACGCCAGCTGCTCGTGGAGCAGCACCAACGACGACGAGAGCGCCGTCAACTCGGCGGCGAACCCGTTGAGCACTCGTTTTGTTGGCTGGAGCCGGTGCTTGAGCTGGCGGAGCTCCGTCTGGTACGAGTCGAGCGCCGCCGTCACGGCCGCGAGCTGCCGCGGCGCGAGCTCTTCCTCCCGCGCGGCGGCGGCCTCGATGCGGAGCAGCTCGAGCACGAGGCCGGGCGGGTGCGGTGCCAGCAAGAGTTTGGCGAGATTGGCCAATTGGGCCGGATCCGAGCCGCCCAAAGCGGCGGGAGTGTCCGTCAGCGCAGCGGCAGTGCTGCCAGCGCCTTCACCGGTCAGAGAGACGGGCGGCGGCGGCCCTAGCACCCGTTTAAGTGCGTCCAAAGAGCTCATGGTGAAAAGTCGCACTGCCAGCAACAACAGCACCGCCAGCACCACCATGACCGAGGCTGAGACTGCTGAAGACGCCGAGGGCCTTGCCGCGGGCCAGGCTGCTGCTCCGGTGAAATCACCGACTGCGTCGGCAATTCCGACGCCGTCCCAAGCGGCCATCATCACCTTTCCGCCAGACCCCAGCACCGTTCTCTGCGCCCGGGCCGGCCCCGGCAGCGGCAAGACGCTCACGCTCACACGCCGCATCGAGCACCTCCTCGCGCACCACGGGCTCGCGCCCAGCGAGATCCTCGTGTTGCTGATGGCCAATCGGTCGGTCAATTCGCTCAAACAGGCGCTCGCCAGCGACATGGGCGCCGCCGCCCAGGTGGACGTGCTGACGTT